>JAULBY010045629.1:0-12655 GCA_032358315.1 Ophiocytium majus
GCTGCCGCCGCCGAAGCTATCGCCGCTGCAGAAGCCGAGGCCGAAGCCGCTGCTGCCGCCGCAGCCGCCGAGGCAGCGGCGGCAGCTGAAGCGGCGGCACGTGTGAGCGATCATGTGGATGTGGCTGGCGAGGGCGGTGCCAGGGTGGGAGGTCACAAGCATGGCAAGGCGCGGTCAAAATCGCGGTCGAAGTCGCGGTCGCCGCATGGCGAAATGAAAGGCGAAACTCAGGGCGAAATTCAGGGCGAAATTAAGGGGGAAGTTCAGGACGAACTTCAGGGCGAAACTCAGGGCGAAATACAGGGCGAAGTAGCAGGCAAAAAGGCAGAGGAGAGGGCACACCGGGGGCACAAGGGCCACCCCGGCAAGAAGGGGCACCACAAGAGGAGCAGCAGGGAGGGTGCGACGGGCGATGGCGCGCTTGCACATGAGGAAGGCGGCCAACTGCAAGAGTGTAGTGGCTCTGGCGCTCTCCCGGGGGCCATCGCCACCGGCTGCGCGGAGGGCGAGAAGGCGGGAACGACGCGTGGCGACAGTGTCAGCGGCGCGAAGGGCGCCACGGCGAAAAGCAGGGCCAAAAAAAGCAGCTGCGGCGGCGTCGGCGGCGTAGGCGGCGGGAGTGATGAGCGCCTTGGCAAAGACCACGGCGCCGCGGCGGACATGGACGGCTGCGGTGGGGAGAGCGCCGCTGCCGCTGCGCACCCCGCCATGCATCCACATCGCGGTGGCGCCGGCGCAGCCGAGCGTGGCAGACACACGACAAAAGGAGGTGCGAGCGACACGGCCGCGGCGGGCGTCACCGTTGTCGCAAGCAAACCCGGCACCAGCAGCAGCCATGGCAACACCCCCCGCGCCAACCCCCACAGCAGCACCTCACGAGCCGCCAGGGACAGACCGCGCGGTGCAGTGGAGAACAGTCCTGGGAATGTTCTGGGGAATGGTGCTGGGAAGGTTCTACAGACCATTCCCCGGAAGGAGGGCGCGGGCTGGGCAGACGTGGGTCTGCTGGGCACGCTGGAGGCGCGGGCGCTGAACAACTGCGGGGAGGCGTGCCACGCGCTGCGGCGGGACGCGGAGGCGCACGCGCTCTTCGAGGCTGCGCTCATCGCTCTCAGGTGCGGCTGCGCAGAGATGTACTTCTACCTACTACTGAAGTGTACTTCGTAGTGTATACTTCACAGTATTTGGCAGTGATATACGGCATGCACTTGTACTTTTTGGGACGCGGAGGCTCACGTGCTGTTCGAAGCTGTGCTTATCGCTCTCAGGTGGGGCTGCGCACAGATGTAGTTGAAGTACACTTTCAAGTATGTCTTTGTAGTTGTGAACGATACTGTATATACGGCGTACACTTGAAGGTTTTTGGGACGCGGAGACTTGCGCGCTGTTCAAAGGCGCTCGTCGCTCTCAGGTGGGGCCGCACAGAGACATACCTATAGGTACCATAAACTTCAAGTCCGAAGTACTACAGTAGTACTACAGTAGTACTTGTAGTACTACTACAAAGTACTTCGAAGCACCATATTTATATTTGCGGCTGGTATGCCATTTTGCCCCAGCCACGGCAGGCTCTGCGCTTGGCAACCTTTGACTTCCAAGTACTGCAGTAGTAAAAAAATTCTTTCACGATGTACCAGCGGCTGTTCACGGAGAACCGTAATGTCACTAACGTGTCAGCAAATGGCGCATACTACCATTATGATAATTGCTGCCCGCAGGCCGCACCCAGCAGCTCACTCGCCCCCCTGCACGAAGCCGCGCCAATGCCAGCAAACACCCCCGCCGCGCTCCACAAACTGCTGAAAAGTTGACAAAGCTCCTTTACACAGTTGCGACCTGTCTGCTGCTGTGGCTGTGCCAGCAGCGGTTTCGACCCGGGCGAGGCCGCGCTGCGCCAGTACTGCGGGGGGCTGCGGCTCGCGGTGCTGCTCAACCTGGGGCTGCACCAGCTCAGCACAGGGGCGGCGGAAGAGGTGGGCTCACGTGCTATCGTGCACAGTAGGGGCACCGTGTGGTATTTCTATGCTCGGACGAGCCGCAGTGCAAGCTGTGGATCGCACCCCGCAGCATGCGCTCCAAACGCTCACGTTGGGCGTCGGCGTCACCTATGGAACCCACCCTCGTTTTGCCTGCACCTACAATGGCTATGTACTACTGTAGTACTTGGTACCGGTAGTAGTTACAGTATATTTTGATTTACACATTGCGGTGCTGCCGCACCTGGCGCTGCGGCAGGTCGGCGCCGGGCGCCGGAACAGAGGGGCACACGCCATGTATTATGCACAGTAGGCGCACCCTGTGGTATTCATACACTGCCCGTCACCACCTACCACTACCCACTTCAATGTACCTCCTGAAGTACTGCTGTAGTATAGTTATATATATACATATATATATATAAATATACCTAGTGGAAGTATATCAATATGTACAACTTGCGGTGCGCGGGGACGGCTCACGAGGTTGGTACAGCCGGTAGTGTGCACGGTAGGGGCGCCGTGTGTATACTGTACCGTATTACCTGAAGTACTAAAAAGCAGGTGAGACGCAGGTACCCAGCACGAGGGCTGCGAAATGCGGACATTTGCGATGGCATGCACAACTTAAGTAGCACGCGTTGCTATTATGGGTCAAGTGTGTGCAGCTTTACCAGCGACCACGCCAGTAAGCCTTGCTGCCGACGTACTCTGCGGCATTATCAGCCCGCAGGGCAGGGGCTACTGGCATTGCAGGGTTATTGTGGCGGCTACCTGGTTTTCAACAGGTGGTCGAAGCACACCACGTGCGTCGGCCTGACATGTTGCCACCGCCGCAGCACTTTCTGGGCTTGGCGACCCTTCCTGGTTTCCTTCACAAATGCTAACCCCTCTCCAATGGTGCATGCTGCGCGCTGCCACCCATCCACAAGTCACTGCTGCGCACGGGCGGCGGAGGCTCCGACTGTGCACGCTGCCGGCGCCGGGTGCGCCCTGAGTCTAGCTTGTGCCAACTTTGACCTTGCGCTAGCCTCTTAAGTAGTGATGGGTCACGGGGTTTAACGTATTTATACGTTACGCAAAATACGGCGTATTTCTACGCCCAAAAACGCGATATACGGCGTATTCGCCGCAATGCTGCGCACAGGCGGTGGAGGCTCCGACCGCGCATGTAGTGGGTGCCGCGCACACCCCATCACACTCGTGCCAACAATGACATTGCGCTAGCCTCCTAAGTAGTGATGGGTCACGGCGTATAACGTGTTTTATACTACGGTAATACGTTATACCAAAATACAGCATATTTCTACGCCCCAAAACGCGATATACGGCGTATTTGCCGTATAAATACGTTCATCTGCATACGTTATACGGCGTATTTACATACCGGTACGTTATACGGCGTATCATGAGAAAGTTATACGCTGTGAGCTCACATTGCGCTAGAGTCTAAGCACACTTATCTACTTGTTCAACATCAACCACACCACATTTACGTCTCATGAGCCATCAGCCGCCCCCCTCCCCTTCAGCCACACGTTGCGCGCAGGCGGCGGAGGCGTTACTAGCGCATGTTGCGGGCGCCACGCGCGCACTGTCCGGCGCCGCCGCCATCCTAACCACACAAAACAACATGCAAACATCTAAACCACAAGTACATATGCCCGGTACTTCAGACGCACTTCTATATACATATATATATATATATATAAACATATATACTACTGTAGTATGTACATATGTATACTTCCTACCGCACAAGTATAGGCACGTGTGACAAGCCCTCTTCCCCCGCCCCCCCCACTGGTGCCTTCGCGCGCTACTTTACACCTATGTTTTGCGCACGCGGCGGAGGCGTTAACACTGCCCCTTAACAGCACATGTGGCGGGTGCCACACGCGCCCTGTCTGGGCCCGCCGCCATTTTAACCACACACGAACAACAACCATAAACCTCAATAAGTATACATCCAACACTTGAAGTACTGAAGTATACTACTGTATATATGTGCATACTTCTATGTATACTTCTATGTATATATGTACATACTTCTAAGAAGATGTGACAAGCCCCGCCCCCTCTTCCCCCTGCCCTCGTGCGCTGCTTGCCACCCATGCTGTGCGCAGGCGGCGGAGGCGCTAACAGCGCACGTGGCGGGTGCAGCACGCGCCCTCTCCGGTGCCGCCGCCATTCACGAGGCGGTGGAGCTGCTGCCCGCGCTGGACCTGCTTGCCTACGCCCTGCTGCTGGCGGGGAACGGGGAGCGCGCGCTGGAGGCTTACGAACGCGCGCACCGGATAGCCGCGCACAGGGTAAGTTGAAGTTGTGAAGTTGAAGTTGACAGTTGAAGTATTTTTCATAGTTGAAGTTGGCTGAGCGCGCTCTGGAGGTTTACGAACGCACGCACCGGATAGCCGCGCACAGGGTGAGCCCTCAGAATCGCCGCGGCGAGCGGCAAATTGACGTGGCATTTCGGAGTTGAAGTTCCTACTTCAACATGTAGTGGAAGTACTTGAAGTTGGCTGGGGGGGAAGCGGGAGCGCGCGCTGGCGGCGTACGAACCAAGCATGCCGCATCGCCGCGCACAGGGTGAGTTGAAGTTCACAGTTGAAGAGTGAAACCGTGGAATTGGTGAACACCTCTTTCGTTTGTGTTTTCACAGTTGAAGTAGCTGAACAGCCGCGCTGCTGCTGGAGCGCGCGCTGGCGGCGTCCGCGTGCCTGCCTGACCGCCCACCCCTTGTTGCCCTACCCCGCCCCGCGCCGTGCACATGCTTGTGGCCCATAACAGTACGGCGCCGGCACGCGTGAGGCGGCGCTGAAGGACAAGCAGCCGGGCATGTCACACTTCATGCTGAATCTCGACAAAGCATTACATACTCTTTTGATGTGTTCTTCTCATATCAATGACACCATTGTGCTATTTAACTAAAAGTTGTTTTGGGGCGCCCTCATCACCGCTCCTTTTTCGCCCATCCCGTCTTCTGCTCTGCACACGTGACAGTACGGCGCCGGCACGCGCGAGGCGGTGTGCACTTCCTGACTGAACGCATGTGCCGCGTCGCTGAACGGAAGTTCACAGTTTGAACACCAAACTGTAGACTTGAAGTTGACAGTTGAAGTAGTCGAAGGCCTTGCCTTTCTGACCAGCAACCCTCTGTTGCCGCTGTGCCGTGTGTGCTTGTCCGCAACAGTACGGCGCCGGCACGCGCGAGGCGGCGCTGCGGGATGAGCGCCTGGGCATGGCGCACTTCATGCTGCGCAACTGGGACAGGAGCATTGAGCACTTCAGGTGGGGCGGGGCGGCGGCAGCGCACACCATTTGACAAGAGAACACAAGCTAAAGAACGACCAATGACCAAACAGAAGAATTGAAGTGAAAATCCCATACAAAAAAACACCCACTTACTACACCATCTTCATAATTAAATTCCTCCTAGGGCATACACGCTACAGCCAAATTCTGGACCACTATAAAGGTTTAGGGGTGGGCTTACATCTGTCCCAGGACCATCGTGCGCGCAAAACATGGCAGCCCTCCCTGCCCATCTGCTCGCCCGGCACGTCTTTTTTGTTTTTGGCTTGCTCAGCAGCAGTGCAACGAAACTTTCCCATTGAACCGCTTTTGTCTGTAACGCACACGTGGCTGGACCCGTACCGCTTCGTTGTCAGGCAAGCGATGGGTGTGAGCGCAATGCGGTGCTACCACGCAGCACACTCGCCGCACCCGCAGTGGCAATGCGGAGTGTGAGTGGTGGCGGGCAGTGCAGCATTTTTTTATTGTAATCTTGTACAGTACTACTAGTATGTGTAGTGATGGGTCACGGCGTACAACGTATTTAATGCGTTATACAAAATACGGCGTATTTCTACGCCCCAAAACGCGATATACGGCGTCTTTGCCGTATAATGTATGCATTATACGGCGTAATTACATACGTTATACGGCGTATAATGTGTACATGTACACCACGGCGGCCTCCTGCAGCCTGCCCACCAGTCACAGCTGCCTAGCACAAGAGTGAGGGGGCGCCGCACAGGCGCCCGGCATGCTGGTTGTGTACGGCAGCTGTTGTCTTGTTTGTTGTAGTGCCCGGTGCAGTGCCTGCACGCTGGTCGTTGCATGTGCAGGCTGGTTGAACTGTGCACTGGCTTGTGTGACGGCAGCAGCCGCGGCCACGCACATGTACTGCAGTGGCCACCATCATGCACTGGCAGGCGCAGGCGGGCGGCCATGGCAGTGGCGCCAGGCCTGCTGTTGGCTGCGAGTGACAGTGCATGATGTTGGCCACTGCTGTGTGTGCACGTGGCCGCGGCTGCCGCTGTCACAAATGCCATGTGCACAGTTCTGCTGGGTGTACAGTGTGTGTGGCTGGCATGCACTGCGTCTGTGCCATGCGTGTCAGCGCTGGGCCCACAACTGCAATGAGGTTGCACACCCGTAGTTGCAGAGTATGCCGCAGCGTGGAGGGCGGCTGCCACTGCTGCAGTGCGCTGCTGCAGCTCAAAACTCAATAATTCGAAGGCAGTTCGGTAGCCCCAATGCCAGGTCAGTTCAGCTCAGTTTCCGGGAAGCCGCAGGCCAGGTCAATTCAGTTCAGCGCCTTGGCTGTAGTGCACAGTTCAGTTCAGCTCACTTCAGAAAATCAACGGTTTTGGGGCCTGAACCGTTCGGACCCCTGCGCTGGGCACTGATAACTTACTCAGTGATAAGGTTGGTGACGGCACAGGCACCACACACCAATGCAGTATCACAGGAGAAGCCTGCTGAGTGGGTGCTCAGCAGCAACTGCATGACTGCTCAGCAGCCGCGATAAGTGTGCCAAACTGCTGCAGACCTCCAAGTTGCCAGGTACCAGAGGACCCAAGTGGCATGGTACGGCCTGACAGCGGTAGTACCTGTGCTATGGTTACCGTAGATATTGGGGTATAAGACCCCCCGGTTGTGTCGCCGAGCGCCGGCCGTCGCTGACACCGGGGGGATCTTATTTAGGGGGGGGGGGTCTTATACCACATTTTTTTTGTATACATTTGTATAGAGGATACCCCGGGTCTTGTTGCCAGATGCCCCTCGTTAAACCGGGGGGTTCTTATTCGGGGGGGGGTCTTATACCAGGGGGGGTCTTATACCCCGATATCTACGGTACCACAACTTGCCGCAGCGCGCACAACACTTGCCAGTCGTATGCATTGCAGCACAAAATGTCCAATGCAGCAGTGTTTGCAAAACCTTGCTGTGAAACAAACCTAAAAGGCTGTCAAGTCCAGATACTGCCGTGGCTGGGGCAAAATGCCAGGCCGAAGCCTGTGGGGTGATTTGTCCACCTGGTGAAAAGCACCAGACAGCCCACACACCTACACGCGCCGGCCAGTGTCCTTGCTGTGCTCTCTGCACATGTTTCTGCATGTATGTGTTCATGCATGTAAGCATACACAGCCCAGGCATGATCACAGACCATACTAAAAGCAGTTGCCACAAGCTGCCACAACAAGCCGCCACACAGACACGACATGGCAGACGACACACAACAGCAGGACACACTGTCGGCCACTTGGTATGTAGCAATATGCACGCCAAGGTACGAAACCAGTCATTTGTAAACAAACGTGTCCCCACGACAGGGGGGCAGTTGGTGCATGTCGGCACTGAGTGCCGCCGCGGTGCTCGAGTCAACTGCTGCATTACAACCGGTGGATGTGGTCACCTGCCAAGTGGGGGCCAACGCTGGCACAAGCTCACGCTTACGCACTCAGCAGGGTAGGCTAGCACCACACTACCCCCCCGCACACCTATCGCGTGGCACACCGTGGGGGTCTTGCTTGCTCGCAATTACCGCACACACCACACTGGGAGCCACCACCACCGGAGCAGCCATCACCACCGGGGACAGGTCGAGAGGCGAGCGGGGCGTCCGAGTGGGCAGGCCGGCCCGCCATAGCTTATACCGCCGTGTGGAGTCCCTACCTCACACCTGGCGGGCTAACCCAGTGTGCACTGCCATCCACAACTCTGGCACACACCAGCATGTCTCACCCACCCCACCACATCCGGAACTCAGAGGCAATGTCTTCCACCCCAGCCTGAAAGTGGGCGGGGGGGTGCCCACTTTCAAACATGAGCCCAGCCGCATCAAAGCCGTCCCCGGTGCGGAGCCTGCGCACGCTGGCGGGCACAGCGCAGTGCAGTTGCACGCCGTCCAGCGCCAGCTCGTCCAGGCGTGGGGGCAGCATGTCTAGGTGCACCTGGGGAGGATCGTCAGCGAGCAACGCGCCTACAAAGCATGCGAGCTCCAGGAGACTGGTGGGCAGCACAGGCAGACGGCAGTCCGCTGCCAGCAACGGCTGGAACGTGCCCACATGCAGAACCTCCAACCCGTCCGGCAACAGCACGTCACTGCCGCAGCCCCAGCGCACAAGTCCCAGGTGGCGCAGGGAGTGCGGCAGCGGGGGCAGGGGGTGCTGGAAGCATGACTCAAGCCGCAGCAACAGCAGGCCTTCGGGGAGGGGTGGCAGAGGGAAGTTGTAGTGGCTCACGTCCAGGCGCCGCAGGGAGGGCGGCAGCGGTGGCAGGGCACGCTCAGGGCTGCTCACCCTCAGGTCGACGAGCTGTGATGGCAGCTGCGTCAGCGCGTGCTCGAAGTGCGAGAGTGTAAGCTTCTGCAGCCCTGGCGGCAGCGCGCCAACCGCGCGCACCTGGCCCCGCAGGAGAAGCTCCTGCAGGGTGTCCGGCAGCACGTCCAGCTGCGGGGTGCCCAGGTGGTCTTTGAGGTGCAGCTTCAGCAGACCAGGTGGTAACGCCCCCACAGTGACTGCCTCCCCGCCGTACAGGTCCACGCTGTCGCTGTTCACCAAGAGTGAGCGCAGCCCTAGCGGCAGCTGAAGCGTGCAGCTGCCAGCCTCGGCGACGCAGTTGAAGAGCTCCAATTCCTGCAGTCTCCGGCAGAACCAGCCGCGGCGACAGCGCCAACGTTCCGAGCTCCAGCCTCTCCAGGCTAGGCGGCAGGGCGAACGCTGCACCCACAGTCTGGACCCCCACCTCGACATGTAGCTTCTCCAGAGCGAGGCTGCACAGCCGTAGCGGCAGAGCCAGCCCAGGCACCAGGTCCACAGGTAGGTCCGTGGCAAGCTCCCGCAGGTCCGCAGGCATGGCGGCGATGATGTTGCATGCGGCCACCTTGCACGCAGCCTCGTCCCGAGCCCAGGGTGACTCCACTCCTCGAGGTGCAAACCGCCCCCCGTTGCCAATCCACAGGCGCGGCTCCTCCAAGCCTGCGGGCACTGCGCCCAGCTGCCCCTCAAAGCAGTGCAGCTCCAGGCGCCGCAGCCTCCCAGGCAGCTGCAAGGGTGTGATGGTGGTGGCCCATGAGAACCGGCCTGTCAGCTGCAGCTGGACGATGGTGCGGCATGCCAGGACGCTGGACGCCAGGGCCTCAGATAGGTGGTCGCCACGCAGCCACACCACCTGAAGAGGGGGCCGCACCGACCGCAGCTCCCTGTTGAGGCTTCAACCCTCCTTGGGAAGCAGGCGCCGGTGAGCTGCGATGGTCAACACCTCCACAAGCAGCAGCGAGGTGCCAGACGCCGCTGGCCTGCCTGCGGTCCGCATGCTCTTGGCTCCTGCTGGTGCTGCTAGCATGCTGCCTCCGCTGTCTCCCTGCTGCCCCTCTCCTTCCTGACTTTGTGCACAGGTCTGGACACAGACACAGACACAGTACACAGTGACACAGTGGACATTGGTGACACGTCTCAACGAAACATCACTATTGAGGTTCTGAGATCGTGTGCACCATCCACTGGCATCCAGGCACATGCACATCAACCCGTTGACGGGTGTGTGTGTGTGTGGTGTGCAGTGCTGCTGCCTGTACACATGGTATGCGTACTGTTTCTTTCGCTCGCTGGCTCAGTAGCCAGGGAACCTTAAACTTGAAGTGTGTGCTTTGTTGTGATGACAAGCACGGCATGGCCCTGGGTTGCAACTGCGGCGCTGCTGATATTGGGCGCCTGCCGCGGCGGCGCCATGCCAATGCTGCAGTCATCAAACACAAAGTGCAGCTTACGCCACTCTGGGAGACTGGGAGGAATTAGGGACGGGACAGCAAGGCGGGCAGCAGCTGGCGTAAGTAGCACATACTACTAGTAGTTTAATTGATTTGCACGTCTCAAGGGGCGTGCACAGGCCCGCAGATGTAGTGGATGTATGTAAACACGAAGCCAAACGGGCCGAGCACCAACGGTAGCCAAAGGCTAGCAGTGCCGGGCGCAAAAAAAAAACACTGGCAGTTCTAGCAGTCTCCTCGAAGCTTTTCAAGCCGGCATCCACATCTGAACAGCGCATACCTAGTGTTCGTGCACGCAGCAGCCTGACAGTGCTAACTCCACCGTCGCCAAGTTGTGAACACCATGAATTCGTGCCCCACCGGCAACGCATGCATGCACATACATGCACGCACACTCATGACAATGTCACTGCTGAGCAAAGTATCAAAACTCCCCGCCAGAACCAGCACCCACGATGACTGAGGTATGCTCCCCTCTGGCCATGCACGCAGCAGCCTGCCTGTGCTGTCTACGCAAATTCATGGGCACCATGAATTCATGCCCCAGAGGCAATGCAATGCACGCTGTGCCCACGTCGCCACTGACTAAGTGCTGCTTCTTGTGTTTCTCTTCACGCTCTGCCCACCCGGCACCGCAGGCTGGCACAGACGGCACTGCTGTCCGGCAGGGTGGCGCCCGCCCTCTCCATCCCCGATCTCAGCGCCACCTCCAAACTTCAACCCGGCTCCACACTTCAACATCATCAGCCCAAACCTCAACAACTGCCCGCCGGCACCACCGCCAACAGGGGCGCAGCGAGCATTGCAGCCCTACCCGCCGCCGCCCTCACAGACACCTCCATGTTCGGCGCAACCGCCGTGCCAACTTCAACTTCAACTAGACCAACTTCAACTATGAAAACTTCAACTTTTCTCGGCGGTGCCGCGGGCGCGGCGGGCGGCCGCACGGGCGCCAGAACAGCTGGCACGACATCAACTTCAAATATGTCAACTTCAACTTCTGGCGGCCGCGCGGGCGCCAGAACAGCCGGCGCCACCATGACATCCACCTCCGCCATGACTGCATCTGCCGGTGCGCGGCTGACACCTGTGGCCACCGGCACAGCAGCGAGGCGCCGGGCCACGGGGTGCGCAAAGCGGCCGCTGCACGGCACAGCCACGCCCCCCCCTCCCACCGCCGCCATCATCACCGCTTCCACCGCCCAGCTCGGCCCCTCAGCCGCACCCGCTGCTTCCACTCTACTAGGTGGCACAAAAGCGGACGGCAGCGCCAATGTTGGCGCCGCCGCCGGGACGCGCACAGCCGCGCAAACCGCGGCTCTAGGCGGCTTGGGGACGGGAAAGACGGTCACGTTCGGGCTGACGACGACGGTACTGTTTGGCGCGTCGGGGCTCGATGCGACCGCCGCCTCCAGTGCCACCGCTGCGCTCTCAGCCCCCGGCGGCGGCGCGGGCATAGGCGGGCTTGGCGCAAGCATGATCGCTGCTGCAGGTGGCGGTGGTGGTGGTGGTGGCGTGACGGCTGGTGCGACAGTTTCAGCGGCGGTTTCGGCGGCGGGTTCGGCAGTTACTGAAGAGGACCTGCGGCGGCTGGACCTGTGCGTGGCCATGGCGACGTGCGAGAAGGCGCGGGGGCGGGCGCGGCGCGCGCCGTGCTGAGCACAGGGGCTGTTGCTCAACAGCAGGGGCGACGTGGGAGAAGGCGCGGGCGCAGCGCACGCTGTGCTGAGCAGGGGCTGTGCTCAGCAGCAGTGGTGACGTACGATAAGGCGCGAGCTCGGCGCGGCGTGCGCCGTGCTGGGCACAGGGGCTGGTGCTCAGCAGTGGCGGCGCCGGCGGCAACTTGCTTGCCGTGGAAAATTCAGTGTATGAGGCCCCCGGCTGTGTCGCCGAGTATCGGCCTTCGCCAGCACTGGGGATGGTCTTACTTGGGGGGGCGGTGGTATACTGTACCTGTGTGGTACATTTATATGCAGTGTGCATGTGTATACTAGTCTAGGAGCACATGTACAGTGGCATGTTTGTGTAGAGTTGGTTCCCGGTCTTGTAACCGGGCACCCCTCATCCACTAAGCAGGGGGGTCTGGCTATCGCCGCGAGCTGCTGTTGGCACAGATGCTTGTTTGTAAATAAACGATGTAGTTGAAAATATGTTCATGTGGAACCTTTCTGCAGGGGAGAAGCCAGGCCGGGGGGTGTCAGCGCTTTGGGATGCTGCCTGCCAGCCGAGGCAATGCCTGTCACCTACATGCCTCTCATGTGCTGTTTGTGTAGCTGGACACGCTGCCAGCTAGCTCAAGACAGCCTGCGCGCACTTGATAGGTGAAGTAGGGTTGCACGAAAACATATACATGGGCTGTTTTTTCAAAACGTGTGCTACAACTTGGGTTGCTGGGCCAGCCACCATGCAAGACCACCAGACATTGCCCACACACACCTGCGCCAAGCCGTTCCTACTACAACCATTTCCCCCAAAACATCAGCCATGCCCACTGTATGTATCCTCCGTATACGTTTTTTCACAACGTTGAAGTAAAGGTACAAGACATGACGATACCAGCGCACGGCTTCCGGTCCACCGGCTACAACGACCCCGCCAAGCAACTGCACGTCATGGTGGA
>JAULBY010045640.1:0-12654 GCA_032358315.1 Ophiocytium majus
GCGCAAATAGGCACTATACACGCCATATACGTTCATACAAGAGGGTCACCGTATTTTCAACGTACAAATATACGTTACACGTAGAATCGTATTAATACGTTATACGCCGTGACCCATCACTAAGTATATGGGATCGAAGCTAAAAGAAAACTGTTAGTGGCGGTGCAAAGCCAAGCCGCCAGTCACATTGGTGCCAGACGCGGTAGCTGTGGATTGTTGGAGGCTGAGCACCTGCAGCTGAGCGCTTGTGTAGCGTTTGCGCACACCTACGCAAGATGCGCTTCAGCGTACATGCACGTCGATGGCACGCATTTGTGTGGCAGCAGAGACCGCACAGCTTGCATGTGAAAAGACGCCGTACTGTCACTGAGCACCTTCACAGCATACAGGCACCCCAAATAAATGCCAATGGCATGTATTTGGCGGCATTTGACGCCGCATGCGTACATGTAAAGCCACGACCATTACAGTCAGTGAGCACCTGCGCAGCATGCGTGCCGGCGCACCTGCCCAACATGATGCGCAATGACATGTCTTTGTGCAGCATCCGAGACCCCATGGGTGCCAATAGAACACAATCTATAGTCAGATCCACATACTTCTGGAAGTATTTTTTTGAAGGTCTATGGTACACACAGGTTGTGGCGTGAGCTCTGTGTAAGGCGTTTCGCCACATGGCGGAGTGTGCAGGCAGCTGGCACAACACAGCAGCTGCATGGCTTTCAATGCATTGATTTTCACGCAGCACACGACCTTTCTCCGGTACAAAACTCAAGTCTACCATCACTGACTGGTTGGTGTTTTGGGGTTGCGCCAGCGCGTTAGCTCCAAACATCAATAAGTACCGTCTATGGCCACCACAATCACCGTGCAAACCAAACTCGGGGCCGCCCAAATTCACATGATAAGCTACATTCGCCGTGGTATATAGTGACACTGATGTATATGTAGAAGAGTGTTCATTCAACACTGATAATGTATACATATCACACGGATGTGCGCGCATGAACACAGCTCGGCCAATGGCTGACAGCAGTCCACGACTCAAGATCACAAGTAAACGGGCGTGTCCTGCCATGCTAGCGCAGCTAGTTCTAAGTCATCAAGGTGCGAAAGTCACATGCTGTGGCTTACCAAGCAAGCATTTACACATGAGCAACCTTAAATTGTGGTGTTAAGAAGTAATCACGGCACGGCCAAGCATGTGCACGCCTGAGGGTGCGCATTCCAGTGCTGTTTGGAACAAAGCTCGGCCTGAATACAACTTCACACGTGAGTGGCACCTGTGTACGCCTTCACACAGTTCATAAACGCCTGTAGAATATCCAGCTTGCTGCCCGACAAGGTGCTTCCATCAGTTGCAGCCAAGGAAAATGTGCAGCAGCCAAAATATATCTGTACACTCTTCACTTACAAGGGCACCTCCAACCTGCGCCCACTGACACCTTGATCCTGTTTTTTATTGCCCCAACAGCACCCACCTCACAGGGCCCGCTCTGCAGAGCAGCAGCGTCCAGGGTGTTCACAGCCTCCTCCACTATAGCCAGCGCAGTCTCCAGCTCCCATGCCTGCGGCCCGTTGGCAGCGTCCTTGTCTAGGATGTCGCCCGCTGTGTACGGCAGCGCCCTCATCAGGTACTCCGGCCCCTGAAATGTGGACATCGCTGCTGCTGCTCAAGTGGCCGAGCCGGATGGTGTGTTTCAATGCCTAAGGTGGTGCCACTGAGCAGCAGCGCGGCTGGACGAGGCACCTCCGACTGTGCTCGCCCAGGGGTGCGGCAGGCCCTCAGGAATGCAGGGGGGGGGGGCGGATGAAAGTGTGCAGAGCTCTCTCACATGTGATCATAACAGTGTTTTGCGTGTACACAACCATGAGAAATGCTTTCTATTGGGCGGGATCTCGGAAAATTCATGATTTTTCAAAACCAGTTATTCGCGCCTTCGCGGCCACTGGCCAGCTTGATCAAGCACACACGGTGTGGTGTACCCACACTGTACCTGACACGCAACACCTGTACACCTGAGGGCTCTGCTGGCACCCCCTCCTCACCATCAGCACCTATACTCGCGGAAGGGGGGGAGGGCCGACAGCTGGAGCTGGAGCAGCCGTCGTACACTAGATCTGCAGTAGAGTCGCCAGGTGTTGTGATGGAAGGCCTGCCACAGGCAGCAGCAGCAGCCCAGACACCAGTCGCAACGCCTGCCGACGCAGCAGACCTAGCTGTACATGTACGGAAACCCCTCGACGCTCGAACGCTAGCGGATGCGCGGAAGCCGTTGCTTGAGGCACATGCTGTGCCGGCGGCGGCAGCAGCAGCAGAAGAAGCAGCACAGCAGGAGGCCGTGCTGGGGGTGACGCAGGGGGGGAAGCAGCTGCTGGAGGACCAGTTGCACCTACTGCAACAACAGCAGAACCGCCACCACAACCACCAGTCCTGTGCCCCCGCTGCTGCTGGTGCTGCTGCTTCCCAGCAGTGCACTTCGACGCCTGCACGCTCCTCACAGCCGCAGGAGGAGCAGACCCAGCATGGACCCGGCCCCTCTACTCCACCTCCCGTTGGCACATCGACAGCAGCACCTGCTGAAGCATCAGCCGCCTCTGCTGCTGGTGACGCCATCGAGGCTGATAGCTCAGCGAGGGCAAGTCAGCACCACACCACCGCAGGAGCAACCGCACCAGCAGCTTCACCTGAGGGCACTCCTCCAACTGGACCTGACGACCCGCCTGCCGCTGAGCACGGCCCCACCGCCGCCGCTGCTGCCGCCGCCGCCAACAACACCCCAGACGGCGCTTCTCTCGCTGCTGAAGCTGCTAGCCCAGCCACTGTTGCAGCTGCTGAGCACCCAGCCACTGCTTCAGCTGCTGAGCAGCCGACCTTTGCTGTCGGCGACGTCGTCATTGTGGCGGCGCGCACCGGCCCGGGTGAAAACAAGCTCGGCGGCCATGCACGCGTCAGGGGCGTGCGCCGCGACGGCGCCGAGCACCTGTACGACGTGGCGTACGTTCTGGGCGGGACGGAAAAGAACCTTCCAGGGGAGCTCCTGGAGCTGGAGAACCTGGGGCCGCGCCAGGTGGGCGGCGCGGCGCGCGCCACGCGCGGGCGCTGTGCGGTTCCCGGCTGCCCTAGCTTTGTGATCCACTGCGGCCACGTGCAGCCGGGCGACCCCCTGTATGTGGACTGGGAGCGACAGTTACAACAGTTACAGATGTGGCAGCAGCAGCAGCAGCGGGAGGAGCAGCTGCCGGGCGGGGGCGAGGCGCCACTGCCACGCCAGCACAGGGAGAGGCACAGGCGCCGGCGTCGGGGAGCGGGCGGTGCTCAGCAGCAAACAGGTGCTCAGCGGAGCGGCAGCAGCAGCGATGGTGCAGCAGCTGCGACTGGCGCTTTGTACAGCGGTTCCTCCGATGAGAGTATGGTTAGGGTGGTGAGGCGGCGCCAGCCGACCCGCCGCCTGCCTGGCTCCGACACCAGCAGCACGGACACGGATGGAGGGAGCGGTCGTGGCGGTGGTGAATTTATGGGTGAACTCATGTGTGAATTCATGGATGGCACCAGCGATGGCGGCAGCGCAGGCAGCGCCAGCGGCAGCGGGCGCGAAGGAGGGGGTGCGCGGCGAGCCGCTAAGCAGCGGGTGGGGTGGTCTCCTGCGGCGTCTTACATGTCGGAAGACGAAGATGACATTGTTGAAGTGGATGTTGAAGTTGAAGTTGAAGTGGGTGCGGCGGGGGATGGGGCAGCGGCCGAGGCCTTTGGCGACGGCACACAGGTGCGGGAAGTGGTGTCTGTCATGGTCAGCAGTTTCACTACCCGCGTGCCCGCCACAGTGTGTGTAAAGGTTCCTGCGCACAATGCCAGCACAGTACCAGCGTGATTGGAAGTCAGGCGTACACTCATGCAGTACGCACCCATATACATTTCCGCATTTTTATTTCATTCTAGAATGTCTTAGCAACATGCAGAGGCGTGCACCGCGGAGAACGGCTGTTATGCGGTCCCAAAACGCAAGTTGCCGCCTTACACCTCTTGGGCAAGTTTGCGCTGCACGTGCTGACACCGCCCGCTGTGTTCATTGCACACGCCAACCGCCTTCCGCGTGCGCGCTGTGGTTACTACATGTACCACATAGCCTCATTCGCAGCCTAGTTTGGTATAGGCTTGCATAGGCATGCATATTCTGTTGAGCAGCACCCTGGCAGGGCAGGTTGAGCCAGGAACTTCTCTGAACCTGTGGATGCTGCTGCTCTGTGTGCGGTGTTGGCTTTGCATTACTATTGGCACGGGAGCGACCTGCCAATACATGTGTTTGTGGGTACGCCAGGCGGTCTGGCTACTGTCCGCGCTGCAGAGCACCTCGCTGCACGGCAGCCACCACGCCACTGATGCTCACGCTCCCCGCTGCCCCCCCCCGCAGGCAACGCAGCCCGACGCCGCTGCCGCTGAGCACTTCCTGGCTCCGGAGGGCGCCGCTGCTGCTGAGCAGCTGCCAGAGCGCATTGCACGCATTGTGGCGGGTGCTGCTGAGCACGGCAATCCCGAGCTGCGCGCGTTGGTTCGGCAGTGCATAGCTGAGCTCAGCACAGCGCTGGAGCAGTTTCGGCGCATGCTCAGCGGCACCCGCGCAGTGCTCAGCAGAGGCGGCGCCGGTGCTGTGCAGGACGCGGCGCGCGGGGCGCAGCGGTTGGAGCGGTGGTACTCACGCGAGATACAGGACAGGTGAGGGGTCTGTGAACAGTGATCACTGGCTTGAAGTACTGTACCTGTGGTAGATATCAGGGTATAAGACGCTCCCCTGGTATAAGACCCTCCCCTGGTATAAGACGCTCCCCTCCAATTACCCCCCCCCCGGTTAGTTAACGAGGGGTGCCCGGCTGCAAGACCGGGGGTACCTGAATGAAGTACTTCAAGTAAGCACTTCAAGTATATTTTCAAGTGTAGAATAGCATAACTTAGTATAAGACCCTCACCCCGAACTAGGAGCCCCCGGTGTTGGCGACGGGTGGTGCTCGGCGACACAACATGGGGGTGTTGTACCCCGATATCTACGGTATACCTCAAAGTATGTGGGAAGTTGCAGGTGTGTGGCTGACCGCCCTGAGGCCAGCACACCGGGATAGCTATTGGTGGTCTTTGCGTGGTATTTTTTGCCGGGCATGATTATTGGTCTACCGCATTTCAAGGTTTTTGTGCCAGGGGCACGGTCATGCTTGCACGCCTAGCAGCACGGTGCACTGAGTCAGCGGCGTGACACACACAGCAGAGAGCGTTCACCAAGCTGGACTTCAGAATTGACCACCGGCATGCGGTGTCACACACAGCCAGACGTGACCGCTGCACCCCATCCCGCGCCTGTCGACTGCTCAAGAATCGTGCCTGCTTTCCGCCTTTTCCGGGCACCCTCATCACATGATGTGTGGCTCTATGGTTCCGCTCCTGGACTGCAACAGGAGGGATGCAGCGGATGGCTGCTTCAAGTGCCTGGAACGGCGGCGCGCGCGCAACAAGAAATTTCTCGCCCTGGAGACGAAATTTACGCCTGTGGCGGACGCGGCGGACGAGGCATGGCGCGAGCTGCGTAATCTGTGCCGCCAGGTCGATGCCGCACTGGAAGACCTGTCGGACAGCAACGACAGCAGCAGCAGCAGCGGAGGCGGCAGCGGCAGCAGCGGCGGCGGCAGCAACAGGCGGCACGGCAGGCGCAGCGGCCATGGCGGCAGTGGCGGTGGCGGTGGCGGTGGTGCTGGCACTGCCTTTACGGACAGCAGCGGTGGCAGCGGCGGTGGTGACGGGGGGGTGGTAAGGGGGCGACGGCGGCGGCGGCGTGACGCTGCGCCATCCGAGCAACCAGCCCGTGGTGGCAGTGGCAGCAGCATCGATGGCGGCGGTGACCTGGCGTGGCAGGCACACAGCGGCGGCAGCGATGGCAGCGGAGGCGGCGGCGCGGGGGGCGGCGAGTGGCGCGGACGGCAGGCTGTGGTACAGTATGCCGTACCCTTTCACGAGAAGCACCGGCGGAGGCACGAGGCAAACAAACGCGCTCTAGCACCCGGCGGCGCCGCGCTGAAAAAGCGCAAGCGGCGGCGCAGCGGCGATGGCGGCGGCGGAGGCAAGCGGCTGCAGCAAGCCCGCCCACGACACACAAGCAGCGGTGGCGGTGGCTGTGGCGGTGGCGGCGGCGGCGGCGGTGGCGGTGGCGGTGACAGTGCCGGTAGCGGTGGCGGTGGCGGTGGCGGTGGCGACGGCGGTGATCCTTCTGGCAGCGACAGTGCCAGCAGCGGCAGTTTCGGCAGTGATGGAGAGGTGGCGGACCTGTATGGCGACTGGCCGGCGGGTGAGCAAGGGGAGCACATGCTGCTGAGCACCGACAGCAGCGGCGCGTCAGAGCCAGAAGGCGGTGAGCACAGCAGCAGTGCTCCCAACCGCAGCCGCGGCAGGGACGGCGGGCGCAGCGGCAAGCGGCGCAGACAGCACTCCGCAGCTGGTGACGCTGGCCGGGCGAGCCACCGCTCACGCCGCAGGCGCACCTCTGCCCACTTCGGCGTTGGCAGCGGCGTGCACTGCGTGGAGCGCGGCGGCACTGTCGGCGCACTGCTGCTGGACCCGGGGGCGCTTGCTGCTCAGCGCACTGCGTTTCGCCACGGCGCACTGGTGTCAGCGGCTGCAGCGGCAGGGGCGGCATTGCCAGTGGCGGCGATTGACCGTGTGCCGCGGCCGTCGCGTCACAATGCTAGCCGTGGCAGAGCGGCGGTGCCGTCAGGGGGGTCGGTTGCGGCTGCGCGGCGAGGGGGGGGTGCGGCCGCCGCAGGGCGGGCTTCTGCTGTGCAAGTTCAGCCTGCTCAGCAGCAGCCTCCACTGCTGCGCAGCTTTGTCGAAGACCTACTGCAGGAGGAGGACTTGGGGGAGTGGCGCGTGCGCAGCGGCGGCGCGCTGCGGCTGACGGGCCTGCTGCACCGGTGCTCAGCAGCCGCTGCTGCTGCGGAGACCGCTGCTGCTGAGCAGCCCGGAGGCGCAGCAGCGGTGGCGGCTGTGGCGGCTGGCGCAGCAGCACCAACGGCGGCAGCAGTGGAAGCGCCAGCAGCGGCAGCCGTGGCAACTGGCTCAGCAGCGGCGGCGCGGTCCAGTTACCAGAGATCCAGGAGAGAAGCGCTGGCGGAGGCTGAGGCGCCCATGCTCAGCGCCGGCGCCGCCGCCAGCGGCACGGTTGCCGCTTCAGCCAAAGTTGAAGGCAGCGCAGCGGGAGCGCTCGAGGTGGAACGGACGCTGGAGGCGCTTCCAGAGGCCCTTCTGGAAGTTGCCAGCCTGGAGGCGGCCGGGCGCACCGCCGACGCGCGCGCAGCCACAGAGCGCGCGTGCATGACGCTCGCCCGCACGTCGCTGTGCATTTGCAGCGCGCTGCGGTCTCACGCTGCCGCCGCCGCCGCCGCAGGCGCTTCCCTTGGTCGCAGCGCTGGCGAGGCGGCGGCGCAGCGGTGCTCAGCAGCAGTGCTGCGGCTGCTGGATGGAACGCGCGACCTGCGGGAGCCTGGGGGGGGTCTCGTGGGCGCATGGGACCCCCCCTCGGCGGGCGCCATAGACGGGAGAACGGCACACAACAGCCAGCAGCTGGAGCTGCAGGCGGTGGCGCGTTGCCACGTGCTGGACTGGCTCTCCGCGGCGTGTGCGGCGGCCGCCGCCACGGCCTGTGGTAGCAGCGGTGCCGGCGCCGGCAACGCCGACGCAGCCGCCGGTAGCGCTGCAGCAGGTGCTTCGCAAGCCGTCGCCAGCGGCGGTGGCGGCGGCTGCTGGGTGGCGGCCGCCGGCGCGTGCTTTGAGGGCTTTGCGCGCGGCGTGCTGCTGGACCTGCTGCACGTCGTGGAGCAGGAGCCGCGCACCATGGCGGCAGTTACGTCGGTTACGCGCGCCTGTGGCTGCCCCCTCGTCGCGCTGTGGGAGCGGCTGCTGCGGACGGTGGACGGCTGGGCCGCAGATTGGCCTGGCACGTGCTCAGCAGCAGCTGCGCTGCCGGCAGGCGGGTTTTGGGCGCTGCTGCACTCCGCGCTGGGCGCAGCAGCGGTCGCGGGTGGTGGCAGTGTGGCCACGCCCCAGGCGGAGCCGCTTCCAGTGGAGGAAGTGTGGCGGGTGGTGCTGTTTGTGTGCCGGCTGTACCTGCTGCGGCCGAAGGCGGGACGCCCCGCCGCAAGTTCAACTTCACAGAACGGCGCGGCTAGTGAAACTTCAACTTCACAGAACGGCACGGCGCTGTGGCGGCTGGTGAGTGAGCTGTTGCAGGCGTCGCCTTTCGCGGCTGGCGGCAGCGGCAGCGTTGGCGGCGGTGGCAGCAGCGGCGGCGGCGGCGGCGCGGCGCAACTGTGTGTGGCACACGCCGTGGACGTGACACCCTTCAGGTGCGTACTGGATGTGTATAGGCAGCAAGCGTGGCACCGTATTTGGCGCCTGTGCACTTATGGGTGGGTGTTGCGTGCCTGGCTGCAGGTTTGAGACTCTGCCTCCCCCTGCACAAGTTGTAAGTAAAAACCCCACCATCTCAATGAGCAAGCCTGTATGCCGCTGGCATTAGAATAGCATAATCAAGATTGCCACCTCCCAACATACATGTACTTTGACGTACACACTTCGGATGAGAGGCAACACTGGGAGTGCACTCCTTGTTCATATGGAGGCTGCATAACACTTTCTGACTTGTCCTTGCACGTGCAGTGTACTTCACTACAGTGGCTTGAGGTATAAAATGATTGAATCCTGCAATTTTGACTTCATATCATGCCGTGCATACAACCTCCAGTGTGGCCAAGACGGCGCTTCTGCCTTGCGCACAAGTGCACGGTGCCGCACGGTGCCGTCAGTCAACAGCGCTGACACAGCCCGCATGATGCACAGACAGTATCGCGCTTTGTGCACCCTGCTCTACCGTGACGTTCCCATTTGGGCCTTGCTACTGAAAGTGCATTATGATGTCCCCCCAGCCACACCGCACAGTCTGTTGCACACTTGTCCGTAAACACCTTAACGAATACTTCCACAAGTATGGACTTTGACAGTCACTTTGTAGTACATACCCACATAGCTGCATATATCCGAGGCGGCGCCTTAACACGCGCACGCAGTAAATGGCCATGCTACTGGTATGCAGGCCGTCAGGCTTGTCCTGTCCAAACTGTCCCAATGCACCTCAGCATGCGTCGAAGTACGTATTGTGTACAGGTATACTTTGTAGTACTTCACGAAGTATATATACTCCATATACCCACATTCCCATGTACATGCATGTATTTGAAGCACCCCCCCCCGCTCACACACGTACATGGCCATGCTACTGAATGGCTGCGTGGGCACCTCCATACCTAACATACACACATGGTCTCATGTATTCGAACCCTCCACCCCTCCCCGTGCACGCACGCACGTACATGGCCATGCTACTAGAGCGCATAGCTGTGTGGCCACCTCAGCACCCAAGGACAAATGATAATTGAGGAATTCAGAAAACCAAACAAAATCCCAGCTGCAGAACCAAAACTCCAGTTATCATTTAACGTACCCACATAGTCTCATGTATCAGAGGCGCAACCTCCCCGCGCCCGCACGCAGGTGCATGGCTGGCCATGCCACTGGAGCGCATAGCTGTGTGGCCACCTCAGCATCTAACATACCCACATGGTATCATGTATCTCAGGCACAACCCCCCCGTGGTGCACGGCCATGCTACTGGAGCGCATAGCTGTGTGGCCACCTCAACATGTAACTAATTGTCTCATGTATTCGATCCCCCCCCCCTCCGCGCCTGCACGCACATAGCTGTGTGAGTCTAACATTTGCACAAAGTCACATGTATCCAACCCCCCCCCCTCCCTGCACACGCAGGTACGTGGCCGTGCTACTAGAGCGTACCATATAGCTGTGTGGCCACCTCAATACCCAAGCGCAAATTATGATTGAGGAATTTAAAAACCAAACAAAGTCCAGCTGCAAAACCAAAACTCCAAACCTCCAATTTTTTATATACTGAAGTATTATTTAACGCACCCACATAGTCTCATGTATCAGAGGCGCGCTCGCCCTGTGCCCACACGCAGGTACATGGCCGTGCCACTGGAGCGCACAGCTGTGTGGCCACCTCAGTATCATAACATACCTACATAGTCTCATGTATATATATATGTCCCCCGCGCCCTCACGCAGGTACATGGCCATCCTACTAGAGCGCGTGGCCGTCCTCTCCCGCCTGTGGCCGCTGGGCCCCTCCCCCCCCCCCTGCCTCTCCCTGCGCCACCTGCTGCGCCGCGCGCACGAGTGGTCCCTCAAGTCTGCCGCCTCCGCCGAAGCCGCCGGCGTTCACTGATACCCGGGCCGAGGGCATGTCGGCCACCAGGGGGGTCAGGCCCCGGCGGAACTCCTGGGCCAGGACAAACGACGATTTGCGCTGTTCGATGGGGACCAGTTGGACGGTGATGTTGGCGTTTCCAGCGATCCCCGAGGCACCGCCGGAGTTGACCTGGGCCTGGACGCTGACCACTTCGGGCCGGCCCAGGAGCCAGGCTTCCAACCGGCCGGAGGCTTCGTTGGACACCGAGGCCGGGGTGCCCTGGGGCAGCCTGACCCCGGCGTTCAGGGTGCCGGCGTCGGATTGGGGGACAAAGTTGAACGGAATCTTGGGCTGGACGAAGACCTCGGTGGCCACAAAGAGGACGAGGGCTCCCACGAGGATCCAGACCGAGTACTTCAGCACCCCGGTCAGCGAGTTGGCGTAGGCCTCGCGCACCCAGTTGACCACGGCTTCGGTGCCGTTGTGGAGCCAGGTGGTCAGGGCCTGGAGGCCCGAAAGGACGATACGGCCCAGGTACCAGCCCAGGGCCAGGACCAGGGGCCAAAGGAGGAGGGCCGGGAGCCACCAGGGGTTGCCGGTGAACACCAGGGCCCCTCCCGCGGCCAAAACGGTGAGGATGGAGAGGCCGTGCTTCCACGCCGTGAGCCCCCATTTGAAGGCGATGGGGAACATGCGCCAGCTGAGCAGGAAGTCCTGGAAGGTGAAGTCCTTGCTTTCGGGGGTGTAGGCCAGGCGTACGGTGAGGAACAGGACGGCCTCGACCAGGCTGAAGAACACCGCGGCGGCCAGGCCCAGGGAGAACTGGCTGAGGTACTGGCCGATGGTTCCGCCGATGAAACTGACCGGCAGCAGGACGGCCAGGAGGGAGAGGCTGGCGGCCACCACGGCGGAAAACACCTCGCTGGCGCCCTTGAGCACCGATTCGCGGAGGCTGTAGCCCAGCTGACGGTACCGGGTGACGTTCTCCGATACGACGATGGAGTCGTCGACCACGATGCCGATGGCCACGACCATGGCCAGGAGGGAAACCAAGTTGAAGGTGAACCCGAGGAGTGTGTAGAGGATGGGTGAAGCGGCCAGGGCGATGGGGATGGCCAAAATGACCGAAAGGGCGGTGTTCAGCCGGCCCAGGAACAGCAGGCAGATGATGGCTACGACCAGGGCCGTGAGGAAGAGCTCGTGGTAGGTGTTCTCCACCGAGGCCGTGATGGGTCCGGTGGTGTCGTTGCTGATGGTCACCGCATAGCCGGTGGGGAGCGGTGCCTTCTTGAGGAAATCGCGGACCGCCGCCGCCACGGCCACCGAATTGCCGTCGGAGCTTTTCTGGATGGAAACCAAGACCGACGGCTGGCCGTTGATCCGGATGAAGGCCGAGGGAACGGGGATCTGCCGCACCCGGGCTAAGTCTCCGACCGTGAGTCCCCGGGCCCCGTCGACCAGGATGGACGCGATGGAGTCGACGCCCTTGGGCTGGTTTTTCGACGTGAAGGTCACGGTGCTGTTGTTGGCCGTGATGGAGCCGATGGGTTGGTTGACCGCCGAACCGGTGATGGCCTGGCTGACCTGCTGGGGGTTGAGTTTGTAGTACTGGAGGAGGTTGGGGTCAAGGATGACCTGGTACTGCCGGGAAGGGACTCCTTCGACGGTGACGTTGGCGACCCCGGGAACCCGTTCCAACAAGGGGGAGAAGTCGTTGGCCACCCAGTCGCCCAGGTCTTCCATGGCAACCCCGGGGGCAGCGACGCCGAACTGCAGGATGGGCTGGGAGTTGGGGTCGAAGGATTGGACCGTCGGGGTGTTGACCCCGGTGGGCAGGCGCCGTGCGATGGCCGATACCCGGCTGGCGATCTGGTTGATGGCGGCGTTTTTGTCCACGCTCGAGTCCAGGCTCACCGTGACCCGGCTGGACCCCGCCGAGCTGTTGGCCGAGATGTCTGTGATGCCGGCCAGGGTGGAGACCGAACTCTCGATGACCTGGGTCACCTGTTCGTCGATGACGGCCGGGGTGGCTCCCGACCAGCCGGTCTGGATGCTGACGATGGGAATGGATACCGAAGGGAGCAGGTCGACCCCGAGTTTCATGGTCGACAGGAGGCCGAAGACCACCACGGCGACGAAAAACCCCACGGCGAGGACGTAACGCCTCACGGAAAACTCGACGAGGGGGTTCACCCGGTTGAAGAGCTGGTCCTGGAGCTCCCGGAGGGTGGCCATCACTGGCCTCCGGTGGAGGTGGGCGCCGGCACAGGCGCCGCCGGGGAACCGGCCGCGGCATCGGCGGGCCGGCGGCGTTGGCCGGCCGGCGGGGTCTGGGTCGGGTCGCCGGGCGCAG
>JAULBY010045651.1:0-12653 GCA_032358315.1 Ophiocytium majus
TCCCCTTGTGTACGCAGTATTGAGCATTGCCAGCTCTTTCGCTACTCCAGTCTGATCCCTTTTTCTGGTCATGCGCATCGTGTGCAAAGGGCTTTCCGCGCCCTAAGCGGAGTTTCATAAAAGTACTACAGTATGTATAAACCTATAATTCCGAGTCGTGGATTATGCTTTTACGCATTGCTGCCAGTGCCAGCGGCCTTGGATGGTAGCCCTGCTGCAGCAGCGTGGCCTTGCCTGCTAGCACTGCCTCACGGGGCTGCCCAGGTGCTCCTCCGCCCGCTCCATATGATATCCTATAGATATATATAACCCAGCGCAATGTCGCTTTCCAACCTGCACAGCACTGATGCGTGCGCCGACTCGGATGGTGCCGTGCCGAGGCACGTGGGTCGGCACATGGCACACTTGCCGCAACAGGTTGTACTGTATGGGGTTGGACACAGCTCAGCCGCTGCAACAGTCCATGGTCACGAGAGATGGCAGGATATAGAAATTTAAATGGTTTAACTTTGGCACATTGCATTGCCGCGGCTGGGACTGCAGCGTGGCGGGGCACTGAAGCGACTGGATTACGCAGCTAGCTAAGGCTATCGGCACAGTGAGTATCATGTGACTATCGCAAGAGTAGACTCGCAGCATCACGCAGCCATGTGGCACAAACAATTGAGTGTGCGCTCTGCCCCCAGGCAGTTGTATGTGACCCTCTAATCGCGTACGCAGCGCCGCTGCACGTGACGCACGGAACAACCTGCTCACGCGGCCGGGATCTTAGTTGTCTGCAGTGCGGCACGCGACGCCGTGCACAAATATTCGAACAGCTCATGTCATTGTCAATAGGCCTGCAGCACCACGTATGCTGAAACCTGTGGCCTGGCACATGTGGCGGGTCCGGTTTTGTGCCATCAGAGCCCGTAGGCTAGAACTCTTGTTAAGCAGACAGTGCGTGCGCGTGCAGTGCCACAAAAGAGACAAAAGAGACAAGACAAAAGTAACTGGCATGCACGTAGCGCAGAGTACCCATGTATCATACATAATGTTTGCAATGTGCAGTGTATGTATAAGTATTGCTGCCTTGTTAAAACCATGATGGTTGTCATTGCATGAAGTGGGACACGTGTGCACCACACTGGCAGTGCGCACCGCCGGCTGGGGGGGGGGGGCTACGGAATGACTGATACCACACACGCAGTGCACCACCTACTGCTGCAACCTGCACATGGCACAGGAAATTCCAGATTGATTCTGCGCCGCCACATGTCGGCCGTGCCCGTTTCAGCAGCACATGCTAGCACAGTCAGCGGTGCTCCTCAATCCACCGCAACATTGCAGCACCCTGCGCCTCTGGCGCTTGGAACCATCGAACAGCAAAATCCACAGCAGCTATGCAGTAATCTGGGTCAAAAGGGCAGCCATTCGCTGTGGCCCACTGCAGCACATGCAAGTGGCCATGATGCGCTGCTGTAACACAAGTGGTGCCATCCCACTCGCACCCGTTTGCTCGCGCCCACTGCAGCACGTGCAGGTGGCCACCCTCTGCTGCTTCGGCACATGTCCGCGCGCCCCACCCGCAGCCATTCGCTTGCGCCCACTGCAGCACGTGCAGGTGACCGTGGCGCGCTGCGTTGTCGCACGTTGTGGCATCCCACTCGCAACCATTCGCTCGCGCCCACTGCAGCACACCTAGGTGGCCGCCAGCTGCAGCAAGCTCACACGTCCACTTACCCCACTCACAGCCGTTCGCTCGCGCCCACTGCAGCACGCCCAGGTGGCCGCCCTGTGCCGCATAGGCACATGTGCGCTCGTCCCACCCGCAGCCATGCGCTCGTGCCCACTGCAGCACGCCCAGGTGGCCGCCCTTTGCTGCTTGTGCACATGTCCACATATCGATGGCACACCCGCCAGCCGCTGCGCACTGCAGAGCCTCCAGGCTGCCGCACTCAGCAGCTGCAAAGGTGAGGCACCAGCTCCTGGGGCAGCCGCTGTCCAGCGCCCACTTCATAAGGGCGCCAGAGGTAGCAGCATGCTTTGTGCTGGACTCCTTGGCATGGACGGCACTATATATGCGCCTCCACTCACGGCACACTGTTGCCACTTGCAGGTAGTGCATGGGGCCCACAAAGTTGTGAAGTATGTCCACCCACGCGGCGGTGCCTGCGAGGGTGGCACACAAATGCATCACAACCGAGCACAATCATGGTCAGGCGTGGAGTTCAGACCATAGCTGCGGCGGTACATGTCATCAGTTCCAGGCGGCGTTTGACGGGTGAGCATAGCAGGGGGACTGCCGGAGCGGCCACCACCACCGGAGCCAGCTCGAGAGGCAAGCAGGGCGTCCGAGTGGGCAGACCGGCCCGCCATGGGATATACCGCCGTCTGGAGTCCCTACATCATACACCTACAGGAAAGAAGTCGAAAGTGGACCATTGTCAAAAGTGGACCACCAAAACTGGAACGAGTAATGCTCGTGCACGGCGCGAGTTTTGGCGGCCCACGCGTGCTGTATGGCAGCACACACACACAAACTGCCAGCCAGCAACAGGGACCGCCAGCGCCGGCGGCCTGCAGCAGGCAGGGTGGCGGGTTGTGCTGCTGCAAGGTTGGCCCGCTGCTGCTGTATTTCAGTCAGATGAAGCGCGCCACCGAGGAGAAGCGGGTGGCGGAGGCCAGGAGGCTCATCGCAGCTAAAGTGTCTCTGCGCAAGGCTGCCAAGAAAGTCGGCATGTCGCGCAACAGCCTAAAGCGCAGGCTTGACGGCGTCGTAGAGGTGGGGTCCAAACGGGGCCGCAGAACTGTGATGACACCGGACGAGGAGCAGGCGCTGGTGGACGTCATGATACACCTGGCGGAGCAGGGCCGCGGCCTCACCAGGACGGATTTCCTGTTCCAGGTGCATGGGATCACAGCAGATGGGCGGGAGGTGCCGTGGGGAGAGGATGGTCCGGGTGTCACGGTCTACTACGACTTCATGGAGAGGCACCAAGCGGCGGTTTCCCTGCGCAGCATTAGCATACACGACGGCCGGAGGGCCTGGCGGGCGTGCTGCAACGAGGACGATCTCCGAGCCTTTTTCAACAGGGTGCGTCAGTTCCTGAAGAAGCATGGCTTCGAGGTCGACTTCATCTGGAACTGCGACGAGACGGGTAAGCTCGCGCTAGCCGCCGACACATGCAGGTGCTGTCTTGTTGAAGTTTGCCTGCACTTAGCACACCAGCACTGCCGCACTGCTGCCTGTCACCACTGCTGACCCACCCACCAACTGTCACTTTCGCATGCAGCTGTGCAGGCTTCACGTTGCAGGGCACACTGACGCCCAAGGTCATACTACTAGTAGTAGCTGCCAAGGGCGCCAAGAACGTGGCCGTGGATCGCTCATGCGACCGTGGCAACACGTCGATGCTCGTCGCCATCAACGCCGCTGGTGAGTACAAGGCGCCCATGCTCATCTACAAGTCCCAGGCGCGCGTCAGCGGGAAGTGGGTGGAGGGCATCCCGGAGGCTGCGCGGCAGGACTGGCTGATTTCACGCACGGAGTCGTCGTTCATCGACAGGGCTACGTTCCTGAAGTGGATGCAGCACTTCTGCGCGGACCTGCCTGCCGGCAAGCACCTCCTCTTCCTCGACGGCCACACGTCGCACGTCACCCTAGAGGTGGTGCAGTACGCGGAGCAGCACAACGTCACCATCTTCAAGCTGCCATCGCACACATCACACATCACCCAGCCGCTGGATGTGTGCGCCTTCAGCGTGCTCAAGAGGGAGTTCAACCGCGAGCTCGACCGCTTCCGCAGGCGCGAGGGGCACATGCCCCTCAAGGACGACGTTGCGGGGCTGGTGTACAACGCTACCATCGCTACCTTCACCGAGCGCAACATCAGGCGTCCTTTGAGGGGGCGGGGCTGCACCCGTTCAACCGTGAGTGCGCCATTCGGCGCCTGAAGGCCAGCACCCAGGGCAAGCGCAAGTACACGCACCGCGCTGAGGACATCCCTGTCCTGGCCGTGCCCGCTGTACTGCGGGACGTGACCAACGTTGCGGAGGCGCTGGGAACAGGCGCAGTGCGGCAGCTGGAGCGCAGGGGGCACACCGTGGCGGGCGTGCGAGCTACCTCCCTGATGGCACTGTCATCCATCATCTCGCCCGGCCCGGCGCGGCGCGCAGACCAGGACGGCGGCGCCAAGCGCCCGCGTGCTAACCTGCCTCTGGCCGACGGCAACGTGGTCACCGTGGAGACAATCCTAGCGCAGCAGGCTGAGGCAGATGCTGCCAAGGCTGCAGAGGTCAGCGCTACTGCTGGGCGTGGCCGCGGCCGCGGCGGTGGTGGCCGTGGCGGGCGCAGCGGGCGCGGCGGGCGCGGGCGGGCAGAGGGGGGGGGGGAGACTGCTAGGGGCAGGGAGCGCGGGAGGGGATTTGGGGGGGGGCGCAACTGATGGACTACATACCGTGAGGACATGTGCTGGCACAGCTGTTGTATAGTACTGTAGCACTGTGTGGCATGTCGTTTGCACTCTGTGTGTGCATAGTTGGCTGTGTACCACGAGTTGTAGGCTAGAATTGCTTGGGAATGCACAACTTCAACTTGGGATGAAAAACTTCAACAATATGCGGCCCCACTACATGTGACAGGCTCCCCAAAAAAACCCACGTGTTTGTGACTCCAAGAGGCATGCCCACAAACTTGCAAAAAAAATTGCGCTGTGATTTGCTTGTGTTATTGCATGCACATTGACTGGCCCTATGTAGGGATGGGGGGGCGCTGGTAGGGCCCTAGGGCAGGCGGCACGGGAGGGGGCGCTACTCGTGTACAACGCGTCGTGACGCCATATGGTTTGGCACAGCTGTTGTACATGTCATACACTCTCTGCGTGCACATCGACCGTCTACAAAAAGTTGAAGTAGGCTAGATATGGCTTGAAATGTGCAACTTTAACTCTGCGACAGTGGGGCGCATAATACCAAACTTCAACATTCTGCGACCCAGTACATTTGAGAGGCGCCCCAAGTTTTTGTACGTGTTCGTGACATCAAGGTGCATCCACACAAACTTGCAAAAAAATTATTCGGTGCGATATGCTTGAGTAATTGTAAATAAACTGAGTGGTCCACTTTAGACAAATCACAAAAGTTTCGCGGAAATCGGCGTTTTTTCGCGTTCACATTTCGGCACCTGCGGCGGCACAACACGGGTGTCATGGGTCACTACTAATGAAAACTGTACCCTGGGGCACCACCTAGCCTATGCAAGTGGTGGGCGCATAAACGGTTAGGCTGCCGTGTAGTCTTGTGCCCACAAAAATGCATGCCCTTAAGTGGTCCACTTTAGACTACTTTACTGTACTTGTATGTAAATGCTTCTGGTGTTAAGTATACACTTTAAAAGTAGATGCGAGTATGGGTGACTACAATTGTACCAAGCAAAAAAAGCTTCCAAGTACTTGCGCGTGTATGTAGTACATGAAATGCAAAATTTGCCATGCGTACATGAATTCACAAGTATATGTACTGATCGGCAGCCGTGGCACTCACTACAGTATTCAATACTCCCTAAATCCTTCATAAAAGGCGTGTGCTTCGAAGTATATGCATGGGTTGCCTAGTAGTATCTCATTTGACGCTGTAGGGCCCACCAGCAGGAAACCGACAGCTATCACCGACCACTTCTGTGCACTTGCCATTTCCCCCAACAACCCTTGCAATGCCATGGTACACAAACAATGAAACATCATGTCCCTTCGTGGCGCACCGCCTATTGACACAACGTTGAAGAGCACATCATGTTGTTGTGCGTCTCACTTCAGAGCCCAAGTAGAAGCAATACTGCTGTGTAGTGCCACGTACCATGTGAGGGGCGGTGCAGCAGCGCACGGTTCACAAAGCAATGTAGCATAGGTGGTCATACCGGCTCAGCTGTGCAGAAACTGTCTCCGCAGAACGATTACATGGAACATGTACATACCGAAAGGTATGTACATATGGTATGTACATATGGGCACGTACCTTCATGGTGTTGAGTGCTAGCCTAGCAAGCGAAATGCCAGATCCACGTACTGCTTCGAAGTAGCATATCGCTGATGGTACGTAATATGGTGCTTGGAAAAATCAATGGAAACAAGGGCAAATGACTACTGGGGCACATGAACCTTGTTTTTGTGAACCAAGCACCTGTTGCTGAGTGCTTGTTGTTTTGGGCAAAATAGCAGTGTGCCACTTGGCTGCTGACATCAGGTCAAGTGGCACCGGGTCAGATGGCACAGTGCTCTTCTGCCAAAGCTTAACATGCTGCACTGTAAGCACACTGCTGCAACATACCATGTAGTACTGACCAGGCGTCATGGGCACAGCTACACATCAACTACCCCTGTGTGCATGGCACCAGCGCCCCCCCACTATGTTAAACAGCAACAGCTGCAGGGGGCCAACGCACTGTGCAGACGCATGGCTGATCAGGCGCACAGACTCAGTAGGTGTGTACCTAGGGCACACTACTGCTGCCGGCGGGATCAGAGTATTATTACCAAAGGTAGCACTGCCTGGTCTGCGGCTGTGGCACATGGACTGCCAAGGTGCTGCGGGCGCATGCATTGCGCGCTACCCGCCACCTACTGCAGCACCTCGTTGTCACTGGCCGCTTCTGATATCATACTTCAGAGGTACTACTGAAGTACTTGAAGTATGTCTCACTGATAGTTCACGAACACTTGCGTGCGGCACATCGGTATTGCTAGCCCCTAAACGGTGGTGCTGCATACATCCCAGCAGCAACTGGAATGTGGCAGTGTCTGGCAGTGTACTACAGGCGCATCCCTGGTTCGTTTGTCGTAAGCAACACCACGTCATCAGCCTCTGTTTACAATGCAACTTGGCCCTAATCTCACGCAGCCAGCGTTGGGCAACCTGGTGAAAGTTCAACCTGGAAACACCCAACAAAAAGAACACGGTAAAGAGGCCGTCACACTGCAATGCGCCATGCACAAGCGTATTCAGCTCGCCAAAGGGTCAAGGTAGACGGGACAAAAAACTCACACCCATGACTTGCATCACTGTGGCATCACACCAATGATGCCCGGGGTAGGCGGCAGCTGGAGCATAGGCTAGCTAGCGCTTGTCATGCCTGCAAGTTTCAAAACTGTTGGCAGGGGTGTGCTGGGAGAGCTTAGCCTAGGCGCACACCAAGCCTGGTGCCTCTTGCGGGCTGGATGCTGCTGGCGGCGTTGCGCCATGCCCGCGGCATCGGCTTTTGCAGCCTGATGGTGGCAGCCGCTGTTGCTGCAGCTGCTGCTGCTGCTTCCAGCATGGCTCGACGGCGCCGTGGCACCTGCTCCAGCCAGGGCACGATACTGTGTGTGTGTGTGCCCTTGAAGTTCCCGCTGCTGCAGCGGAGCCTCTACTGCTGCTGCTGCTGCTGCCAGCATGGCTCGACGTCGCCCTGGCACCGCCTCCAGCTAACCAGCAATCGGCCTATGCAAACGAGCTTACCTGTTGCCCTCCGCAGCAGCATCAGCCTACGCTACCGCCATCAACATCCACAGCAGCGCTGCAGACTGCAGCATTGGGCCAACACACTCGTTTGCGGGCTCCCACCTTGCACTCGTTGCCTCTGCTCCTCCCTTGTCGCCCCCTTCATGCCGCGTGTCTGCATGCTTGCGAGTCCTCGCCACCAGCCGCTCTCCGGCACCAGCAGCACGGCCGCCACCACGCCCCAGGATGCCACACTTGTTGAGACAGCGGCTGTTTACCAAGCGCTCGTGCGAAAGGGCGCAACCGCGCCCTCCTTGCGCCTCCCTTTCGCCGTCACTGCATGGCGTTGGCAAACAAGCACTGAGTGTCAGTGACTGTGTCACACAGCACGCGTGAGCGCAGCAGCCTCGGCGGCGAGGGCACAGCGCAGGAGGCGACAGAGATGCAACAGACGCAGCATTAAGGTGGTGGCTCGCACTTCGCCCCCCTGTACTGTGGTCGAAGGTTGTGAAGGGCAGCAGCGTTTGCCAGCACCGCTGCGCATTGGGAGGAGCAGCAAGACCACAAGCCACCAGGAGCCATCAGCAGGCATGGATACTCGTGGCGCGGAGCGGGCTGCGGGGGAGGGCCAGGGCTGGCACCTGCTAGGTGAGCTGTGCGTCCTCAAAACTTTCCATATTTGGGACGCCAGCGAGCTGCTTGTGTACGGTACTGTCCTTTGCTGTGGCGCCAGCGAGCAAAGACCACAAACGTAAGATTTATAAGCTGGCGTGCAGCAGGCGCAGAGGCAGCGGCGCGAGCTGAGGAGTGCAACACCTTGCACCGACCCAAGTGGTTGCAGCAGCAGAAGGCTCCACCGCCACCGCCACCACCAGCAGTAGCAGACAAGCTTACGATTGACCAGTGGCAGCGCTCCCAGCAGCGGCAGGGCGGTGTAGTGCGAACGCATGCTTTTTTTGGAGCAAGTCACAACCAAACGGAGCAGCAGACAGAGCAGGACAAAAAAATGAGTCACAATACTTCAATCTTTGCTCTGCCTTTTGAGCGCACCGTGGCCTGTGCTGGCTTAAGTCATGCAGGCCTCAGGCTTTTCTTGGGCGGGTTGCTTGTAAACACCCTACACTTGCTGCTAAAAAAACAGGGGGTCAGGTACGGTCACGGATTTCAAGGGGGCATTCCCTCCCACCTTTTTGTGCAACAGTCTAAAATAAAGAGCACAACCCTAACTACCTACGTTTCTGTGAGGCAAGGTGTTTAAACAACTGTGTTTATTTATTGTTCCTTAATTTGACCTGGCTGGACTTGGCCAAGTAATAAATTGTCAATCCATTCTGCCCACATGGGTAAGCCCGTGAAAGGTCAGTTTAGGGTGCACCCATTTCTGCTCCGAACATTAGGCTGTCTTTGATGGTGACTGAAAACTTGACTTGGCGCCAAACCTTCCACCAGTTCGCGCCCGAGAGGCGTTAGTGCTTTTTTTTTGTTTGCCATCCTTTGTCTGGCAGATGGCAGATCACCTTTACCGTCGGCCCAGGGACAATGGCAGATCGAGGTCTTCAGTAGCTAACTCCAGGTGCATGGCACCCCAGGCCGCCAGCGGTGAGACAGCAACCCGCACACACACCCCGTGGCTGCAGCACAGTTTCCGCAATGGTGCTCACCAGCAGCAGCACGGCCCACCAACGCTCCCGCACCTGTGTGCAACAAAGTTTTGGCTGAACTCAAATCGACCAATCAAGTGTTTGTGTCGGAGGGTCTAGAGCTAGACACAGCACACCAGTGGCAGCTACCTTTGCGGCAGCAGGTGTAACACGAGCCTACCTAGCCTGCTGCACAAGCGCGCCGCTCTGGGACAGCGTAATGCCGCCCGTGCTGCTGCGCGTGCACAAGCATTCTGCAACACCCCCTCCATTCTGCCTTCAGGCACGTTTTTCCGCCGGTCATGAAAAACGCAGCAGAGAACGGCACAAATTGCGTCCCTTTACGTTGTTAGGTACTCTGCATCATCCCTAGCCCTCAAGGACACTGACCGGCGCGTGTAGGTGTGGGAACTGTCTGGTGTTTTCACCAGGTGGACAAACCACCCCACAGACTTCGGCCTGGCGTTTTTGCCCGACCCGGGGCAGTATCTCGGCTTAGCAACCTTTTGGATTTCTTTCACAAGTTTCTAGGCAGCATTTGCAGCCGTCGCCCGTGAAAGACGGCCTAAGGTCCGCGATTGCGGTTCATCCAGATAAAGTCTTCTCAGATGGCATTGAGGCCAGGACTTTAGAAAGGACGTCACCGTGCGTCTCGGCATATCTTGATTCGAAAATCGGGGGTACCCGTCAACGGCGGCAGAGGGTTTTGGAGGGGCTGCTTGGCGCACAGCAAGGTGTAGGAGGGCTGGGCGCCGCTAGGAGGGCTGGGCGCCGCTAGCCAAGGGGCAGTTTTGGCCTTGAAGCCCCCAAAGCACTCAAACACCCTTTCTAAAATCCTGGCCTATCGCCTGAACTTCCGGCAGACACTGTTAAAACCGGTGGCTGCTGTCACAGTGCCTGGGGGGGGGGGCAGCCTGCTGCAGTGCTGGTGGGTGGGCCGGCATGCCCCGTCCTGCAGCAGCAATGCTGTGTGCACCAGTGTCACACACCTCGACGGGGTGCGGTGCTGGCGCACACTGGTGTACTTGAAGTATTACTTGAAGTACATGGCCGCGGTGAGCCAGAGCACCTGCTATGCATACCTGCTGCTGCTGCTCAGACAAAAAACGCACCCGTGGCCAATGCAGCTGCTTGTGTGCCACCAGAGCAGGCTATGAACCAGATGCCAGAGCAGCCCTGGGGGGACGCCCGGGCAAGGCTGCCCACGTGATTATGTAGCAGGATTTCAGAGCTCCGCAGCACAGCAGCCAGCGGCTTTTGAAGTTCCGAAAAAGTAACATGCTGCAGTAGGGCAGCTGAAACACCATGCACACAGCTGCGCCGTGCGCGTGATGGAGGGGGGCTGTGGTGCTACGAGGCCAGCAGCACTGCTACATGCCAGGGCATGTTTTTGTGGGATTTTTGTGTGGAAAAGGCTGCTGCATCTGTCAATCTCTTGTTGTAAAACCATTGTGAATCCGGCAACGCCTGCTGTGCGCGGCGCCCTGACTGCGCCATTCACAGGACGACCTTTATCGTGTACTCTGCTGCCCATTGCGTCATGCACACAGCGCTCTAGTGCACATGTTACACTGTGTATTCCGCCGTCTGCACCGACGCTGCCACGTCAAGGAGCCAGGTGGTCCGTCGTGCGCACGACCATGATGACATTGTGACGGTCCGTTGACCAGGGTGTAGAAGCATGGTTGCCGACACGCTGTCAAACCTTGATTCTTTGAGGTTTGACTGGTGCTGTACTGGGCCACACCAGACATGCTGTGCAGTGAACACAGGCGCCAGGCGCAGTCACAGTTGAGCAAGGCACCTTGTTGTGCCTATTTGTGTGTGCCGAGCATGTTAGGCCAACTGTTTTAAGGGTCAAAAGTCGGCTTTTCTGGTGTGTGCATGTGTACAGTAATGATAAGTTCATGTCTGTTACAGTACAAACTTCAGAAGTATACATACGCCAAGCACAGTGCTATCGCGATAGTGGCAGCATGACATGTCATTCACATGGTGCCTCTGCTGTGTCCTGCTGTTATGGCGTGTGTGCGGACCGCGCAGGCTCGCTGGCGGATGCCTGGGCCGACATTCTTCAGCAGTTTGTGGGTCCATACCACTACCTGCAACTGGCACTGGTGTGCCACGAGTGGAGGCGCATCTACACCACCGCATGCCCCAAGACCACCATGCGCCGGCATGTCGCTGCCTCCGCATCGATGGTGCAGTGGGTGCTGGACAGCGGCTGCCCCAGTACCTGCGACCTCACCTACGCAGCTGCCTACGGCGGCAGCCTGGAGGCACTGCAGCGGGCAGTGGCTGCCGGCTGTGCCATGGATGAGGAAACATGCGCCAAAGCAGCATTCGGCGGCCACCTGGGTGTGCTGCAGTGGGCGCGAGAGCACGGCTGTGAGTGGGACTCGTCGACTTGCGCCTTTGCAGCACGCAGCGGCCACCTGGGCGTGCTGCAGTGGGCGCGCGACAACGGCTGCGAATGGGACGACTGGATGTGCACCTGTGCAGCAAAGGGCGGCTACCTTGAGGTGCTGCAGTGCCCGCGAGCGAACGGGTGCGAGTGGGACGCTTTAACGTGCTCCCAGGCAGCAGGAAGCGGCCACTTCGAGGTGTTGCAGTGGGCAAGAGGTAATGGCTGCCCGTGGGACAGCAGTACAGGTACATGTGCAGCAGCGCACGACCAGTGGCACGTGCTGCAGTGGGTGCACGCACACGGTTGCCCCTGGGATGCCTCGATTTGTATGCATGCAGCTGCAGCCGGCAACCTGCACATGCTGCAGTGGGCCAGAGCGAATGGCTGCCCGATCGACTCGAAAGAATGCAAAATCGCTGTGAGGTATGCCGTTCAGGACGGGGAGCTGTCAAAGGCAGATGCTGCTGCAATACTGCAGTGGATTGAGGAGCACCAGTGACTGCGCGCGCTACTAGCAGCACGCAGTGCTGACACAGTGGCGGCGTGAGTTGCTGCTGGGTCAGATGATACAGGTGTGCCCCAGTCGTTCCCCAGTGCCTGCCTTTAGCCATCCTGAGGCGGCGGTGCAAACTTGTCACGCACACGTGCTACAGCGCTGGTTCATAGCTTTAAAGCGCTTAGCTGCAGCACATTCTTTGTAATGCCGGCACCATGTGGCGCCATGAATTCTGAAGTGCCCAAAGGCACTCAGCACTGTGCGCCTTCCTAATACTACAGTGGCAGTATGCTTTCTGTTGTGCCTGGACATTGTATGCTCTCTGCAGCATGCTGCTGTTGCTCCGTGTGCCTGTTCTGGTCCGTCTGTAGACTGTGGCGCGGCATGCTTGCCTGCAGGCGCAAAGTTGCACGCACGTACACACAACTGCATGCATAACCCGTGCCACCTCGGTGCCTGTGGCCAGCGAGCATGTACTAGTAGTATGCTATAGCATGCACTGTCGCATGCTTACAGTGCTTGTGGTTAAGTGGCATACTACTTTTGAGGTACCTGTAGACTCCTTGTATGCAGGTACCACTTCGAAGTACTTTTATTAAACTCCGCTTAGGGCGCGGAAAGCCCTTTGCACACGGTGCGCATGACCAGAAAAAGG
>JAULBY010045662.1:0-37085 GCA_032358315.1 Ophiocytium majus
ACCTTATCTCGGATTTCGATGGGGTACTTGCTGAGGATCAAGAGTCCAGACCCGAAGACGCGGATCCGTCCGCCCTTACCCATGCTGTAGGCGTAGGGGTGGGTGCCTTGGAGGCTCTTCGTCAGCTGTTTTCGAAAAAGGCCGATGAATGCTTCTTGAAACACCATCACGTCGTAATGGTTCTGGAGTACACCGAGCTCTTTCAGAATATTTTCCCGGCGCATTTTTTGCTTCGAGAATTTGATCGGAGTTGGAAGCATGAACACGTTCCAAGTTAACAACCTGAGCTCGCTTGCTTGGCCATCAAACACGACAAAACACAATGCGAATGCAAAGAGAGTTGATTTTAAAAGTTTCATCTCTCAATGATACTTAAAAGCTGGTATCAATCCAGCTTCGCAAAACTAGGCAGATTTTAGTCAGATACTTCGCTCAGGCCACAGCCAGGCCTAATTCAGAATTTCCAGAGGATCCCCGTTTCTAGGGAGTGGGCCACTAGCGTCTTGTATTCATTGGCCGCGAGCTTGGAATTGGTTTCATAGCGACTCAATTCAAAGACCCAAGTGAAGTCCTGCTCGATCAATTTTTCTACGCCCAATCTTGAAAGGAAATTGCGACGGATCCCAGTGGTGCTTGGGCCCACAGAACCCGTGGCGGTGAGAGCAAAGGGGAGGAGGTCTTTTTTATTCTCGATTTGATCCATGCCGACGCCCCCGAAAACTTTCCAACCGTTCTCAAGAGCTTTCTGGGCACTGATAAATCCGCCGTACTCTTTTAAATCAGTGGTTGCCGTACCACGAGCGAGCGAAAGAGTTCCAAGATTGCCTAAGTTTTGTCCGTAGAAGACTTCCGCCTTCAATCCGTAAGAGGCGACTTCACGTTCGACGTAAGCGCTGGTTCCCCAAGACTCGTGACGAGAATTATCCACTGAGGCGTATTTCAAGCGTGAGTAAATCCCTGACACTCCATACTTCGTACTGCCTTTAGTGTTTTGGGCACGCAAAGCATAAGTAGGTGCATTGGAGTATTCGAGGTCGGTGTCTGAGACGCCCGGATTGGCAGCAGCCATTCCTAAAGCGGCGGAGAGTTCCCAAGAGTCGATGAGCTTATGAAACTGGGCCTGCTGACGTTGGAAACCCGTATTGCCCGCATTGAAGTACATGCCCACGATGTCGTAGGTGTAGGCATTGGTTGGAGAGAACAAGTCCCAGTCCTGGCCAATGTCGGCGGACCAGTTGTCACCTTTGTACGTCACAACAGCACGACGAACACGAGGAACCATCTGAGTGGTCGGGCTGGATTTGCTAAAATCGATGAAGTCGAATTCGAAGCGGCCCGAGAGGGCGTCACTTTTCTTAACCACCACACCTAGGCGCGATTGAGCCGTTTGAAAGCTGGTGCGCGAGTTCTCGTCTTGGTCGCGGGTGCGGGCGACAGCGTAAGTAGGAGCGGAGAGGTTGATGTTGTTGAAGCTTCCCAGTGCGTGATCAGCATAAATGGCGGAAGCTTTTATAAAACCGTAAGGGGCAAAACTCACTTCAGCGTGGGTGGCGCTGGTGGCGAGAATAAGAATGGTGAAGAGAATTTTTTTCATCTGGGCCTCCGTGATGATTGTCACGAGAGGGCCTGCTTTGAGCAAGCTAGATGAACAGGAAATAACGTTAAAGCGAGTTTAGGTCAAAAAGCTCTGAAGGAGAGTTCCCACCACAAGTCCAACGCCTAGAATGACTGTCATGTTCATAAATACCGTCCTTTCGGATAGGTATAACATGAATCAAAAGGCAGAAGGGATTAGGTGTGTAAAATTAACCTAAGCTGCACAACACTTCTTGTACTTCTTGCCCGAACCACATGAGCAAGGGTCGTTACGACCGATCTTTGGCTCTAAGCGCTTGAAGGCCTGAGCTCCGGCAATGACACCCTCTTTGAAGAGCCACTTACCGCCGACCTTGTTGAAGAGCGAAGTTTCTTTGTGGATCAACTCTTTAGCCGAGGCTTTGTCGGTGTAGTGAGCTTCGAACTCCACGATGCCGGTATCATCCGTGGCGCCACCTTTGGTGGTACTGACGATTTTCAGTCCACGCCATTCAGCGCTATCGGCCCATTTTTCAGCTTCGGCTTGGTCGAACTCTTCAGCGACTTCTGTGATCTGAGTGCTGGCGATGAAGGGGATGGTTTTTTTCACGTAAGCGCTGTAGCGCGCACGCATGAGAGCTTCTGGATTGGCGGCGTCTTTCTTGCCAGCGTGGAGCGGTCCACAGCAGGTTTCGTAGCTTGGGCCTTTATCTTCTAAAACACGGCAAGGGCAAACACTCACAGACAACTCCTTCGTTCACAAAAATTCCTTCTTATGGTGGAATGAGAGGGACAACCTGTAAAGGAGAACACTCTTGCCCACGCCATCATTAGAAAAAGTTTTGCGTCGTTTGAACCACCCGCACAAAGTGCAGGAGTGGGTTTCGAGTTTTGTGTATAACTCCGGCGACGAGACGCGTTCGGCGGGAGAGGCCTTCAAGGCGAAAAAGGCGCACTGCTTTGAAGGGGCCTTGCTCGCGTGCCTAGCACTTGAGTATCACGGTCATCCTCCCTACATGATGGACCTGCGCGGCCATGGCGATGATGACCATGTGGTGGCACTGTTTAAGCTCAAGGGAAAGTGGGGTGCCATCAGTAAAACCAACACCACCGTGTTGGATTTTCGCCCGGCCTTCTTTCGAGATCCGCGCGAGCTCGCGATGAGTTACTGGGCGGTCTATTTAAATTGGAAAGGCCGCTATGCCATGAAGGATTTCGCCGGCCCAATTGATCTGCGCAAATACAAAAAATTTGATTGGCGCTACGGCACCGATGACATGACGGATTTAGGCTGGGAGTTTAACAAACTTAAGCACGTCTCACTTTCTACACCACGAGAGCTCAATGGCATTCCGAAAGCGCCGGAGCGCTTCCGCCAAGCGGTCTTCTTAGGAAGTGACTTGAAAGGCGTGCGTAAGTCTTAAAGGGTGAACGGCTCGCCATCTAGAGTGTAAATCTTCGGAGAGTTGCCGCGAATGAGAATGATAAATTCTTGTTCGGCGGGCAGTTTCTCAAAAACATCACGGGCCGCTGTCATAGGCGCTGGGATTTCTTCATCCGCTAAAAAATGCGTAAGGATGCGTCCTGAGGGATCGATCTGGTGCACATCGTGGCCGGTGAGCACGCAGGGGGCGAGGATCGCCTGAATATCAGGAAATTTTTCGAGGGCCGCTTTGATTTCCCGTTCGGCGATCACACGTTTTTCGAGTGGAGGTTCGGCCGCTGTACCCTGGCCGTTGGTAACCTCTTCTTCATTGAGCGAAGTCACGGCGGCAAAGAAGAATGAGGTGGGGTGCTTAGGATTGAGTTGGGCTTCACGGTGAGGTTTCCACCAAAACGCGTAAACCAGTCCCAACACAACAGTTAATCCAGCTCCGCCCATAGCAAGCTTGCGCATTGGGAGTTTACGTTTCTGTTTCTGCGTCGTTTCGCCTGCGCCCATGGTTCGCGGGGCAAAAGAGCCGGTCTTTTCGTCGTGTTCGGGCGATGATGAAGAGTTATCCATGTCTCATTTTGCCATGAAAGATCATTCGCATCCATAATGGCCCTCCTCGTCATGTGATAAAAAGACGATAATCTTGCGAATATCTGAGTACTCCAGGAGATTTTAATGTCGAGTGTCGAAGGTGGAATTTATCGTCACTACAAAGGGAAGATGTATCGTTTCCTGCGGGTGGTTCGTCATTCAGAAACACTTGAAGAGCTGGCGCTCTATGAAACTCTCTACGAGAATGAGTTAGGTGTTTTTTGGGTTCGTCCGTTAAAAATGTTTGAAGAAGTCATCGAAGTCGACGGCAAACGTGTCGCGCGTTTTGCCTACATCGGTGATGAAAAAGGTTCCAAGCGTGTCTGACTCCTTGTCCCCGTTAGTCATTGCAGAAGCTTCTCTGCGCGCCAATATCATCGAGTTGCCCACGGGGCGTTTTTTGGCCGCAGGACTCAATCAGTTCCGCACTCTCTGGACACGTGACTTTTGTCATGCGGTTCGAGGTCTGTTGGTCATGGGTGAAACGGAAGTCGTGCGCGATCATCTCTCTCGTTTGTTAAAATGTGTGCGCAAAGATGGTCTGGTCCCGCGCGTACTGGATAACCGAATCGTGCAGTGGCGTGTCGCCTACCAAACCGTGCGCAAGATCTTTCCTTTTCTTCCCCAATTAGCTCTCAAAGAACATTTGCGCCCACAGTACACCGATGAACACGGTTCCCATGCAGTGGATTCAAATCTCTTGGTGTTGTTGGCCGCGCTTCAATTACGTACGACTCCTCAAGGAGAGGCGTGGTGGTTGGAGAATGAAACGGAACTCAAGCGTGTGTGGACATGGTACGACTCGAAATTCAAAGATGGCTTTATTCAGCAAACGGCTTTTGCCGATTGGCAGGACAGCGTTCGCCGAAACGGAGTGACGTTTCTTACGAACTTATTTTATTTCCTCGCGGCCAAGCGTCTTGCGGCGATTGGCTGGCAGGTGACAGTGGATGCGGATGCACTTGCCCAGCGTCTGCGCGCAACATTCTTTGATAAACAAAGTGGTGTGTTTTTAAGTCTGCTAGGCAGTGAAGTCGTCAGTGTCGATGGCAACTTGATTGCTATTGAAGCGAATGAGTTTTTATCTACGGAAGAAAAGAAACAACTCTGGCAGGCGCTTAAAGTTCATCCCGTGACAGCACTGGGGATCTGCTCCCATCCTGAATGGCCTAAGCGTGATATCGCTTGGCATGTCCATTTTGCGGGACTCAAACGTTATCACGGTGGTCTGGCGTGGAGTTGGTTGATGGGCCTTGCTCTCAAAGTAGGGCATTTGCAAGGCGACCAGGAATTCGTACAAATGTTGCGCACCAAGATTCATGGATTGCTTTTGCGTGACGGTGAAGTGGTAGAACTTTATGATCCCCAGGATATGTGGCTGCCTTGGTCTTCCTGGCTTTTGACTGCGGAGCGTCCATTTAGTTGGGGTGCGGGTTATCTGATCGATGCGCTTCATGCTACTGATAAAACTTGATTGACCAACCCACGGACTCAAGTGTCTTGCGGAAATGCCTAGTTGTTCCGAACGAACTTGAGGCGCATGATGGGTGAGTTCGAAAACCCTAAAACAGGAGTCTCTATGAAACTTTATTTTTCTCCCGGTGCTTGCTCACTTGCATCACACATTGCCTTGAATGAGATCGGCACTGCTTTCGAAACTGAGAAAGTGTCGACAAAAGACAAAGCTGCGATGAAGGCCATCCACGTCAAAGGCCAAGTGCCGATGTTGAAAATGGACAACGGCGAAATCCTCACTGAAGGCGCTGCGATTCTTCAATACATCGCTGACCAAAAAGTAGAATCAAACCTTATGCCGAAGTTTGGCACTGTTGAACGTTACCGCGCTCAAGAGTGGTTGAACTTCATCTCAACAGAAATCCACAAAGGTTGCTTCGCTCCTTTGTTTGGCGCTGAAGGTTTGGTGGTAGACACAACTGCCCGCACGGCTTTCACAACTGTTGTGAAAGAAAACCTCACTAAGAAATTCGATTACGTCGAAACACAATTGGCCGGCCGTGATTACTTGATGGGGAAAAACTTCACTGTATGTGATGCTTACCTCTTCACATGCTTCTCATGGGCGAGCTTTGTTGGTTTCGAGACTGCTGGCAAATGGCCTAACATCGCTGCTTGGAACACTCGCGTGTACGCGCGTCCAGCGGTTCAAACTGCGATGAAGACTGAAGGTTTGTTGAAATAGTTTATCTTTAGAAAGAGGGCCTTCGGGCCCTTTTTCTTTGTCTGGCGTGTTTACAATTTTAACACAGTTAGGTGGCTGGCATGTATGTATGTGCTTGGAATTAATTAATTTAAACAAACAAATGTTTACTTTCTGATGGCAATTAAGTGATAATCTAGGTGAATTCGCCGATCATAGTTTCATGACGGGAGCTTTGCTCACCGCCTCAAAGGAGACTTATGAAAGTACGTTTATTACCTCTCATGCTTTTATCAGCTTTGGCCGCTTGTCAGCCGTCCTCTGACTCTTCAGTTTCTAGTGGTGGGACACATCCTGTGACTTTACAAACAGGTGGCTATTCAACTGCTGGCGTTATGAGTTGGATCATCCCAGAGGCAAGAGCTGCGGTAAGTAATTTGAATTTTTGCTTCAAGCGTCTGCGTTTTAAAAAAGATCTCACTGATACTTCTTTGCCTGAAACTTCTGAAGACAATGTTGATTTCGAGCTTGGGCAGCAAACTATTACAAGTTCGGGAACACTTTTGGGGACGGTGCAGGTACCCGAGGGAACGTACTACCGCGTGGAATTTGACCTCGAGCCAGAGTGTGCAGGTCAGAGTGCTTCACTCTCAAATGACTTCGGTTCTTTTTCATCGAATGAGCGGATCACGGTGAAATTTGATGGTGTGTTCGTAGTTGATGGGGCCACGACGCTTGAACTCGGTGTGCAGAACATCCTTGACGCCGCCAACGGGCATAGCGCGGGAAGATTGCGTGATAGCCTTGAGTCCGCCAGCGGCTCTCTCTAAGAGGTAGATATGAAACCAGCGGCCAGACCCTCTCCCTATGACTTCAAAGAATACAGAGAGTATCTGGCCGCCTTATTCGCTTGGTTCAAAGAGCACAACATGTCGCTCCGTCGTCTCGCCACAAAGCTCGATGTCTCCGTTTCACTTCTTTCGTCCATCGTGCAGGGCCGCCGCAACCTCACTCTTGCTCACATTAAACACTGGCAAGCCGCGATCGGATGGGACGAGAAAGAAGTGTCGTTTCTGGAGAAGATGATCCATTTTCAGGACGGCGACGAGCGAGATCAAAAGACAGAAGCGTACAAGAAGATTATTCGCTTCAAACGCTATCAAGAGCGTAGTACCCGGGAAGTCGTCACCTGGCAGTATCTCGAGAAATGGTGGGTCGTTGTTATTCGAGAAATGAGCTCCCTCGAGGATTTTCGACCAGACGCCGAATGGGTCCAAGCTCGCTTGCGATTCCCGGTGCCCGTGGTAGAGATTCGGAAGGCACTGCGATTCTTGCACGACAACAAACTGCTCTCGGGCCAGGGAGAATTCGTTCGGTTAGAATGTCACGGGGGAGTTTACAAATTAGCGCTCGCCCAGTTTCATTGCCAGATGCTCGAACGGGCCAGTGATTCAATCTACAAGGCAACCACTGACGAAAGACATATTCTGGGACATACTTTCCGTCTGAACCCAAAAAAGACTGCGAAGCTCAAGCGCATCATGGATCGCGCGCTCGAGGAGCTTGCCGCTCTCGAAGATGAGGGGGATGCAAATGGTGAAGTTTTTCACGTTGCCCTCACTGCAGTGCCGATGACGAAAAAGGAAAAAAAATGAAGACAAGTATTTTCCTCTTGATGCTTCTGCTGAACACCTGGTCTTGCGGGACCTCTACCGGCAATCCGGCGCGCGTGTCGGTAGCCGTTCGACTCGTTGACCAGCAACCCTTCGCATGGTGGAAGCCTGTGCAAGATAAGCTGCTTATTCCAAGCGCACGCGCAGCAGCCACGAACGTCTTCTTTTGCTTCAAGCGCCTGCGCTTCAAGTTCGACTCTGCTGGGCCCGACGGGAGTGGTAATATTGATTTGAATCTAGGACGTGTGGCCATCGACCCTAACGGAACAAGTTTGGGCAATCTAAGTATTCCCGCCGGCGTCTATCGTCGTATCGAAATTGATCTTGTGAAAGAGTGCGACCTCACGAATGGCCGACCATCAGTGGAGTTCGTGAATTTGAACGCACCCTTCAACTACAGTTCCCAGGATGGCATGACCATTAAGTTTGAAGGTGTCTTCACGGCTTCAGCGGGCACGAGTCTGGATCTCAATATTGATCTTTTGTTAGATGCTATGGACACGGTAACCCCGGCCGACAATATTAGAGATGTGCTCGAAGCCGTAACGGGGGACTATTAATGAGCTGGCTTGATCGTATCACTCGTCTTCATGGCCGGCTTTCAGACCTGAATGCCGTCTGGTTTCCGTTTCATTTTCTCAAACCTCAACCTCATGAAACCATCACCCCGGCCCGTCGTCTGGCGATGACCTTTTGCTTTGGACTCTACACGGGCCTCTTCTGGATTGTTTGGCGCTATGTGGGTGGTCATCAACCGGACGTCCGCGAGTGGGGCTCAACACTTCTGAAGGCCTGCGCTTTTTTTGCCGTCTGGTTCCGTTTGGTGACTGTACCTCTTTGGAATCGCAGGGCGCGCTTGATGTGATTTTTTCACGGGTTATTGACGGTAATGCACCACGTTTGGTATACCAAACATCATGATTTCTCGGGCGGTATCTTTAAACAAAACCCTGCTTCTTAGCACGATTGTCCATCTCTCGATGGCGGGTATGATTTTTGGAACACTTCCCGAAAAAAAAATGACTCCCATTGAATTAAGCTTCGGAACATTCGGTCTCTCAGGCGGCGGCGATGGCCGCGTACAGGGAGCACCTCCAGCTCCTCGCAAAGCAAAGCCTCAAGCGCTTTCAACAACTACGGCTGCGGCTGCGGCCAAGACAGTCGATGAAGTCAGCACGACGGCTTCTGCTGCCGCACCGGCCGGCATGGTCGGCGAAGGTGGGACTGGAACAGCTGTGGGTGATGGCGTGGCTTCAGGCGCCGGCGGCGGAAATTCGACAGATCCCAAAGCGCTTTACGCCGGCCAGATCGCTCAGCTCATTCAGCGCAATTTGCATTACCCACTGAGCGCGAAAAAACTTGGCCAGCAAGGCATCGTGTTTGTGAATATGATCATCGATAAAGACGGCAAAATTTTGAAAGTGGAGATCAAAAAGAAATCTCCTTTCCATGCTTTCAATGTGAGCTCACTTGAGACCATTCAACGTGTAGGAAAATTCCCACCGATTCCTAAAGAAGTGGGCATCGAGCAGTACGACGTCACGGTTCCTGTTCGCTATATTCTCGAACTCTAATTATTGACCCGCAACAATCGCCGCCAGGGCCTTCAGATCACAGCGCTCCATCTCATGGCGGGAATCTTTCAAAATATGCATCTGTCCCTGCGGTAAGAGGGATGCCGTGAGCTCCGTCTCAGAGAGCGTCACCACTTTGTCTTTATCTCCCCAGACCAAATCCACCGTCGCCTGAATGTCGACGAGGTCCACGGGTTGCAGGCCATCCAGACGTTCAAGATGAGACATCATATGCGTGGTTGAAGCGAGAAGACGTGTCGCTTGATCACCGAACTCTTGTTTAAGATAGGCCATGAGCGCTTCGTTTTCTGGATGCAGCTGAGCAAGCATGCTTGCCACCGTCTTTTCGCTCCAATCGAATTTTGTTCCGTAGCACACCACGCGCGAAATGGGTGAGCCATCCACAAAAGCCAGATGGGAGAGGGCCACATAGCCGCCCATGGAATGGCCAACGATGGTGACGTTCTGCAACTGGTGTTGGGTGAGGTAAGCATCGAGCTGCTCGACAAAAGTTTCAATTCGAAAGGGGTCGGGCCACGCACCGGCCGCGCCGTGCCCAGCAAAACTCAAAACATGGCAGCGAAAACTTTCACCCAGAATTTTTGCCAAGGGTTCCATCACTTTGCTCGTTTCAAGGGCACCGTGGAGCAGTATGAGGTCGCGCATTTATTTTTTCCTTGGAAGTCTGAGCATCGGGATGGCCGTGGTCGGAGTGTCGGGCCAAAAGTGGCGAGGGTAATCTCGCATAAGTTCTTTTTTAATTGAAGGATAATGACGTGTCCAGAAGCCCGCCAAGTCGCCGGTGACTTGCAGCGCACGTCCATGGGGGCCCCACAGATGGATGGTCAGGGGAATTCTTCCCTGAGCGAGAGCGGGATGAGTCGTGCGACCGAAGAAATCTTGGATATGGGCCTCGATCCAAGGGGGCTGGCCTTTGTCGTAATGAATCTCGCAGGAGCGCTTCTCGTGAAGTACAAAATGCGTGGGACAGATATCTTGCAGGCGCAGCTGAAAGCTGCTGTCGACATAGAGTTGCAACTCTTGGCGCAGGCGGTGCAAAAATTCCCGTTCATGCTCAGGCGTGGGAAGAAAGTCTTCGAGTAGAAATTCTTCTAAGAAAAGATCCCACTCAAAACCCGTCAGCGCTTTATCAGGAAAGCTCGTCTTCTGAAAAAGCTCCCAGCGCACATACTCCGAAGATTGCTGGAAATCAGCGAGCCATTGGCGGGCGGCTTTTTCTAGCGGGCCACGTTCCATGGTGGGTGCATCCGCGAGCACTTCTTCGCGGGTTTCAAGTGTGAGCGCTCCGAGCTTGAGATGAGTACGCTTCACCATCTTGCCGCGTTTTTCATCAAACAATGTTTCAACCGCCGGAGTCGCCAGGGCCGTCACCCATTCTGCTTCCAGAGGAATAAGTTTGGTCACGTGCTTTTGCGCGCCATTCACTTCGAGAGCGAGCCAGTAGGGACGGCGTGGGTCCCAGACATTTTTAACTTCCGGTGAAAGCTTAAAAGTGTCACCCGTGACCGTGATGACATCCACACTGCGGCCCTTGGCGATGCGATCACTAAAGCCCGCCAGCCAAAATTTCTCTGCATGAATTTCTTGCCCTTGAGCTTTGCTTTGGCGCAGACGCTCTTCCAGTTTTCTCGCCTGCTCACCACGCTCCAGCCAATGAGCGAGTTGCCGGCACAGATCACGAAAGGCTTCTGCTGTGCCCTGGTCGCGGCCTTCGACCCACACCCGTGCAGCACGCACCGGAAGAGGCACCAGGCGCATGGCCTTGCCGGGAGCTGTGAGTTTGTTGTTCACCACTGCATTGAGACTCAGGAGAAGTTCACGGGCATGCGAGAGTCTGTCGGACGAGGGGATATCCGGCCAAGGAAAATCTTCCGGCGTGATGTTCCACTGGGCGAGCTCCATCAACACTTCAGCGAGATCGGTTTTTAAGAGTTCCGGAGTCGTGAAGGCCGAGCGTGCGTTAAAATCTATTTCTGGATACAGGCGCAAGCACACACCGCTGGCGGTACGCGCAGCACGGCCCGCACGTTGAATGGCGGAGGCCTGTGAGCAAGGATTCGTGACGAGATCAGTTTGGCCAGACCACGCTGAGAACACCGCCTCACGCTGAAGACCTGCATCGATAACGATGCGCACACCGGGAATCGTGACAGATGATTCGGCGACATTCGATGCGAGAATGATTTTTCGCTCGGGAAGTGGGCGCATGAGTTCATTTTCAGGAGAAGACTCTTGACCATGAAGCATGAGCACGCGTGCGGGGAAATCACCCAGTCGCTCTTTTAAGAGAGTTTCTACGCGTTTGATTTCACCCATGCCGGGCAAGAACACCAGCATATCGCCAGGACTTTTCCAGCACTCTTGGATGCCCCACATGATTTTACTTTCAAGGGTGCGCTTGCCCCATTCGGCTTCGCGCGGGGCCCACTTAATTTCCAAAGGAAAAACCGGCGCTTCAATATTGATTTTCTTTAAAGTCGGAAAATGTTTTTTTAGCGGAGCTTCATCTAAGGTCGCGGACATGATCAAGAGGCGAGGGACTTTCTGCCACTGTCGAGACAGCGAACGGAAGAGGCCAAAGGCCAGATCTGTGGCGAGGTGGCGTTCATGAAATTCATCCAGCACGACGGCGTCTACACCGGCGAGAGTGGGATTGCTTTGTAAGTACCGTAGGAACGTTCCTTCGGTGAGAAAAATCAGACGTGTGGCCTCGCTGGTTTTTTGTTCAAAGCGATACATGTAGCCCACGCTCTGACCCAAACTTTCTCCCACCAGTTCACTGACTCGTTGGGCGGCCCAACGAGTGGCAATGCGTCTGGGTTCGAGCACCAGAATCTTTCCGCTGAAATGGCGCATGAGGGCCAGTGGCACGAGCGTAGTTTTACCCGAGCCCGGCGAGGCCTGGAGCAGAGTGGCCTCTTGAGAGGCGACTTGTTCGACAATCTTTGCGAGGCTCGCCTCAATAGGAAGAGCGTTCAATAGCGAAAGGCCACGCGGCCGGCGAAACTGTCGTAGCTGTCATTCTTGGCGCCATTACTCCAGTGCACATCACTGCGGGTGTAGTCGCCACTGAATACAAAACGTCCCAGAAAGAGATGTAATCCTGCGCTCCAGCCTTTGATGCTGCCGTTTTGTTTGAGTTTGTAGGAGTCACCGGTTTCGGTTTTTAATTTGCCTCGTCCATCAATGTCTTGTGTGTAGACCGAGCTGCTGATGAGCATAAAATCCCAGGGACGCCAGCCGGCCATGAGGGCCGCTTCTAAGAGAGTGAGATCCATTTCACCACGATTTGAGTCTTCATCAAATTCAACATCGTCGGCCACGGATTCCATCACCCCGCCACCCACGCCCACGCTAAGCGAGAAGTTGTTTTGTTTAGCGGCCTGCCGAGAGCTTCCGAGGATTTGAAATTTCGTGCGCGCCATCCAAGGATAGGAGAGTTGAATATCCCAGCGCTCCATGAGGCCATGGCCCCAGCCGCCGGCCCAGGCATGACGTTGCTTAAGTTCGACGGCGTTGAGTTGTGGAGGATCCTCATCAATATTGGGGACGTGAGAAACACTGACTGTTCTGCTGGTCTGAGCGAAAAATTCACCGTGGCTTTTGCCATGGGCCTCTGGGTTATCAAAACGACTCATACGAATTCGGCTTTGGAGCACCGTTGAACAACTCGTGAGAAACAAGCCGATTAAAATAGTCAGGAGAGTGAGACGATAAGACATAAGGTTCCTGTGTTATGCTTTCAAGGATTATTCCACGGACCAGGGATTTCGAGAATGCGCATGTGGCCGGTGATCATCATTTTACTCGCTGTTTCTTGCTCGGCTCCGGGCCCGCTTCAGCGTGCCGTCCCACGTCCTAAAGTCACCAAAAAAGCGGTCGTTCAGCCACCTCGTGAGACTCCTGTGGTGAACGAGAAATTGATTAAGCAGTTAAAGCAGGCCGATGTGGTCGTGGTGGATGTTCGCAGTACAGAAGAGTTTGTAAATGGTCATTTAGTCGGTGCCAAGCACATCGATTTTTTGCGTGAAGACTTTGAAAAAGAAGTGGGTAAGCTGGATCGCCGTAAGCGCTACTATCTTTACTGCGCTTCAGGGAATCGGTCAGGGAAAGCTTTGCAATATCTCCTCGCGCGCGGAGTGAAAGCGGAAACCTTAGAGCCCTATGAAACTCTCAAGGCCGAAGGTGTTCCGATGGAAGGTTTGTCACCATAACTGGACATTGATGAAAAGCCTTTCATAGATGTCGGAATGAGTTGAGTCTCCTCTCTACCATCCTTACAATAGTGCTATGAAACTCGACACACTTTTGGATGATCTTCGCCGCTATCTGCCCATTCAATTTCCCTTGGGCGCTTTCATTCACAACAACATGTTGTTCAGTTTTGAAGACCGTCCCTTTGCGCAAGGTGTGGCCGAGGCGGCCAAACTTTTCGGTGCTCAACGCGCGCTGCCTGAAAGCTACTATCAAGATAAGTTCTCACGTGGCCGGATTCAGAAACGCTGGGTGCAGCATGAGATTGCGCAGTGGTTGAAAGACCACAACCTGCCTGCGAGTTCTGCTGAGATTCTATGGAATCTCATGGAGCATCCGCTGCATATTCCTCATCGTGTGCCCGAGGCCGCTTACTCGGAGTGGGTAGAAAGATGTTCGCGACTGCGCGCACCGATTTTGCCTCACGCTCACGTCAGTGGCAAAGAATGGAAACGGGTTTTCCGTGACCAACTTGGTGAGGACGTGAATGGACTTTTTCATCCACTTTTCATTCGCTTTTTGTCGTCCTATCTCGATCAAGGCATGTCAACCTGGCATAACCCAGACACTCACAGCAGCTTGCTAGAAAGTTTCCGTGCGTTTGTCAGCGGCCACAAACACTTCACCTCTGATTGGCTGAAGGCCGTGCAAGTGGAACTGCAGGATTTGAATTCAGACAATGTGGAGACGTGGCTCGAGAACTACTTGAAGCGCTTACCTTTTACGGTCGACCCGCGCACGTACTTACTTGATACCTTGCTTGAATTGCGCGGTTGGGCCGGCATGGTGAATAAGTTCGAGAAGGAGCCTCACCTGGTGCCGCGGTTTGCACCTTCTATTCGTTTGATGGAGTACCTAGCGATTTATCTCTTGTTGGAAAAATGCCAGTACAACGAAGCCATTCATCATCACTCCCTTAAAGATCTGCATGTGTTTTATGATTCATCTGCTTTACAACGACTCAATCTAGGTCAGATGGCCTTTGTGTTGGCGCATATAGGGCCCACAATTAATGTTGAAGAAACCAGTGACGCTGTTTTGCAGTCGGTATTAGATGTGGTGACTAAGTTTCATACTGAAGAGCGTGCCCTTGTTTGGCAAAGCGCGCTGGATCTCTCTATGCGTGATCAATGTCTTGAAAGTTTGGTGGCCTTCCGTAGTCAAAGTCGCGCCAAGCAAAGACCGAAGCCCGTTGCTCGCTATTATTTCTGTATTGATGATCGCGAAGAATCCATTCGCCGGCTGTTAGAAGAAGCCCATCCTGAATATGAGACCCATGGTGTGGTTGGTTTTTTTGCCATCGATATGATGTTCAAGAGTTTTAATCACCCAGAACCTATCACTCAATGTCCACCAGTAGTGAATCCTTCTCGCGTTGTCGAGGAGATCTCAGTCACCTCAGAGACCAAAAAACGTTCATGGGGTCACTTGAAGTGGGGAGAGGGATCGTGGCATTTTTGGTACGGCACCCGCGGCGCTTTACGCTCGCTGCCGTTTACTTTACTCACTGGTCCTGCCACCTCTTTGGCGCTTTTCATGCGCGTGTTCTTTCCTCATGCGGCGACACGTTTCCACTCTTGGCTGAAGCGGACACTGCTGCCTAAAACACAAACGCGTATTCGCTTTTGTGCTGATGAGGCAAGTCTCGGTGGTTATACCGTGCCAGAGATGGCGAACATCGTAGCGACCATTCTTAAATTCACCGGCACCATTCATAATTTCCCACGGCTGAATTTCATCGTAGCCCATGGCGCCACCAGCAGTAACAACCCTTATAAAAATGCTTACGGCTGCGGTGCTTGCAGCGGGAAATCGGGAATACCTAACAGCCAGATCTTTTGTGGTATGGCCAATATGCCAAGCGTGCGTGATGAATTGCGCCGCCAAAGTGGCATTGATATTCCTGCCGAAGCACTTTTCTTAGCGTGCTATCACGACACCAGCACTGATGAAATTCTGTTCTTCAATCGTGCGGATATTCCACAAGATGCTCATGCTGAAGTGAACAAGAGCTTAGAGGATTTACGCCAGGCCGGTCGCGACAATTCTCTCGAGCGTTGCCGTCACTTCGCCAGCGCTCGCCACATCATCAATGAGAAAATGACTTTTCAGCATGTGTTGGATCGGGCTTCGAATCTGGCCGAACCACGGCCTGAGTATGGCCACAACAACACCGCCATGGTGGTGGTGGGACGCCGTGAGCTCACTCGGGGTCTCTATCTCGATCGTCGCTGCTTTTTGGTTTCCTATGATGCCAGCACGGATCCAGAAGGTGCTGTCCTTGGAAGTGTACTCGCGGGTGCTGTTCCGGTAGCAGGGGGAATCAGTCTCGATTATTATTTCTCACGCATTGATAACGAAGTTTATGGCAGTGGGACTAAGCTCCCGCTCAATATCGCTGCCTTGTTGGGTGTAATGACAGGTTCGAGCTCCGATCTACGTATTGGACTTGCTAAACAGATGGTGGAGTTGCACGAACCTGTGCGTATCACCATCGTAGTAGAAGCTGAAGCGAGTGTGGTGATGAAGTTGATTCAGGCCCACCCGCGCATGCAACGCTTAGTTGCGAACGAGTGGCTGCATTTCGCTCTGATCCATCCTGTCACCGGAGTGATGACACTCTTTCAAGAGGGCGAGTTCAAACCCTATATTGCTCAACCCATTCAACTAGACACCATTCAATCGTCGAAGCGCTACGCTCCCCACCGTCGTGGCCCATTACCCTTTGTTAGAGTGGAGGCGCGCTAATGGATATGCTCTTTACTTTGAGCTTAGGTCTGCCGCTTGCATGGCTCTTGGTGTATGGCCTAGCGTTGATTGCTCAGTTTCGTGTGGGTGAGAAAGTGCCCGTCATGGGACTTAAAATTGTTATCGGCCTGATGTTCGTCATCTATCTTGTGTTGATGAAGGAAGGTTCGGCGCACTTTCAATGGCCGGGTTGGGTTGAGGTTCCTGGTCTTTACGATTTCCCCCTCGAACTTTATTTTCATAAAGGAATGGGGGTTGCGGGCCTCGGCATGTTGGTGCTGTTGAGCGTGATTGTGAAGTACTCAGAGTCTTACTTGCACAAAGAGAAAGGCTTTCATCGTTTCTTCTTTTTGTTGTCGATTTTCATGACGGCGTTTCCTCTCATTCTTTTCGCTGACAACATCGATGTTTTGTTCATGGGCTGGGAGTTGATCGGCATCACCTCGGTCTTGCTCATTGGATTTTATGAACACCGTGAGCATGCCACCACCAACTCTTGGTGGGCGCTAGGAACGTATCGTTTCTGCGACGTCGGGCTTTTGGCGGCCACCACGTTGGCGCACTATGCAGTTCACACCACCAACATCACAAAATTAAATAATCCGTTGGTTCTCGCAGCGGAACATCCTCATCACGCCGGATGGTTAGCGGTGGTGGCGGGCTGTATCGTTTTGGCGTCTTTGGGCAAAGCGGCCCAATGGCCACTGACTTCCTGGATCACGCGCGCCATGGAAGGGCCGACGCCCTCCAGTGCATTGTACTACGGGGCGCTTTCTATTGGTCTCGGCCCGATTTTGCTTCTGAAATTCCAAGGCTTGATCCTCGCTTATCCATGGGTGCAGGGAAGTGTGATTGCCATCGGTCTTATGAGTGCGGTGTATTCCTATCTCGTGGCGAAGGTGCGCAGTGATGCCAAAAGCATCTTGGCGCTGTCGGCGGTGTTTGAAGTGTCGTTGATGGTCGTGGAAGTGGGACTTGGATTGTACTACTGGGTGATTTTCCATTTCATCGCCAATGCGTTCTTGCGTGTCTTCCAATTCCTGCGCTCCATGAATGCCATTCACGACTTCTACGACAATCCACTTTTCTATCGGGGAGCGCCTCATCGTCCGGCACCCTGGCCTTTTAGGCATATGTCGGAAGAGTGGCAAAGAAGATTTTATTACCGCGCGATGAATGGCTTTGGACTTGATGGCTTTATCATAAATGGTTTGGTGCGCCCTTGGATTGCGTTGTGGACACGAGTGAATCTTTGGGAAAATGATCGTGCAGTTGGCGAGAAGAAGGATGAGTCATGCTAGGCTTTGAAGCTGATAACTTATTTTTGCTGAGCTTGTGGACGCTCCTTACAGTGGTGGGGCTCGCGATCTACATGGCGTTTCAAGTGCGCGCGTTTATCCTCGCTCCATCGGCGGTGGCGGTGGTGGGAAGTGGATGGATATTGTGGAGTCAAGGCCCGGCGGATGCACCCCTTAACCTCGGCGTCTTTTTTCTTTTTAGCTTAGCGCTCACTCACATGATCTCGCTGATGATGATAAATCCGCATGCCGGCGGTATACGCATAAAACTCATCACTGTGCTGTCCATGCTCCTCACAGGTTGGGCTTTTTTTATTGATGGCCCCTGGGGTTTTGCCGGACTATGGCTGATCAGTGCCATCCCTCAAGCGCTTTTCTACGAGGGCACGCAGAAAAGACCGCAGCGTGTGTTTATCGCTCACCACGCACTATCATTTCTCTCTCTATTGGTGGGATTGCTTTTGCTCAAACCCGTCCAAGGGGAGTGGGGACTCTCAAGTCTAAAGTTGCTGGCGAATCCGGATCATCAAGTTTTGGGCATCGGCCTCCTTATGATAGCGGCTTTCATTCGTCAGGGTATCTTTCCTTTCCATCTCTGGTTTAAGGCCAGTTACAAAACCCGACCTTTCCCGCTGAACATTGGCTTTTACGTCGGTAATCTCGGATTTTTCCTTTTCGTACGATGTATCATGCCGATGATTGAAGCGCGCTTTGTAGAATTCGTTCCCTACATTCTCAGCTGGGGCATCATTTCGGGTTTGTATTTTGCTAATATGTCTTTTGTGCAAACGCGGATTCGTTCCAGCGTGTTTTACGTCATGCTTTCGCAGTTCTCCATGCTGTTTTGTGGACTCGAAGCAGGCAGCGTGACGGGAAAGGCCGGTGTGCTCTTTCAATTCCTAAGCTACGGCCTATCGTTTAGTGGCCTGATCGCCTGCCTCTATCTTTTGGAATGGAACTTAGGTGAGTTGAAGACCCGTCGCTTTCACGGACTACAAGATGGTAATCCCTTCATTGGATTGTGTTTCTTGTTGTTCTGTTTGGCGGGTGTGGCCTTGCCGTTCACCATGGGCTTTGTGGGCGAGGATTTGATCTTTCACGCCGTCATCGAGAAGTATCCCTTTGTTGGCCTTGGTTTGATCCTGGCGGCGGCGCTGAATGGATTGTCGTTGTTTCGCGTCTACAGTTTCTTGTTTCGCGGAACCCGCGACAGGGTACTAGATGATCGCATCACGCTGGCCTTCTGGCAGAAGGCAGCGTTTGCGATGTTGCTGGTCTTGTTATTTGGCTTTGGCCTCTATCCGAAACTCTTACTCGATCACGTGCTTTCGTTTGTCTGAAGTTCCGCTCTTAGCGGAACTCCAGAATTTCGAAACCAAAGCTGAGTTTATCTACTGATTCACCACCTTCTTTGAGCACGATCATGTTAGCAGGTGAGAGTGGCGCTCCGCCGGCGGGAACCATCTGATCGATCAGCGTATAGTTCGAGTGCTGAGGATTGTAGGTTCCGTTCAACAAGACACGAATATTAGCGACGTAAAGGTTGCGAGGCGTGTTGATTCGCAGGGCCGATAGACGATAGCTGAAAGCATCGTAGTCTTCGATCTTCACTTCCAGACTCGCTCCGGCAACTCCCAAAGCATCCAGCGGGTAGCGCAGTGTGATGGTGCCGGCCGTACCCTCACCACCCGGAACGAAGTTCTGGTCTGGCGTGTAGAGAATCTTCGCCAATTGGGCGCCATTTTTTCTTTCGCGAATGTTGACGGTGTTCATCCCCACGGCAAGGTTATGGTTGCCGGTCATGCGCATCCACTTCCACATTCCGTTGGTGACAGGACTTGTCCAAGATTGAACAGCTGCGGCGTTAATGCCCGCATAAAAAGAGTCATCGCTAGTTGAACCGATATTGACGAGACCCCAAAGCGCACCGTTGGTACGAGCGACTGTTGAGCTGATGGTGAAGCGAGCGATACCCGCGGCACCGTCGTTGGCACCCAGGTTGTTATCAACACCATTGTTTGGCGCTTCCACGTAAGCGGGGTTCATACCCACCGCAGGACGCAGCACCATAGGGGCCGTGAGAGTGGCGTTGCCTGCCATCGCTGTATGGATAACAGTGCCCGCAGTGACAGCGGCGCGTTCGGCCAGAATTGTACGGCTCTGAGCTGTCGTTTTGAAATTCTCAGCGGGAACAGGAGGCACTTGCTCAGCTTCCATCAACTCTTTCCACTCAACGATGGCGTCTTGCATCTCTTGGGCATCGTTATCACAATTGCTCCAACACTGGTGCCTGTCATCGCGTAGTTTTTTGACCAAACGAGACTGCGACGGGGTGGTGAAGTTGACCTTGTATTGGTTGAGGACTGCGTTGTGGGCCACCTGCGAATCACTGCTCGCATGCAAAGGCTGCTGTGAACTACCATGGCAGCTGGTGCAGTTTTGGCGAGTCACTTGATAGACCGTGCGTTCGAAGGCCTCGAGAGAACTTTGCGGATTGACTCCTCCCATAGGAGAGGAAAGTGCACTCGCATCCGTGGAATAAATCAAGTCACCCTTATCTGCGAAGGGCTTCCCACATTGAGTGAAGAGGAACGCGACAGTCATGAGAGCTGTAACGACACTCCATTTAAAAAAGCCAGGAGTCATGCAACCTTCCGGAAGAAGAGATGTTGATTCATGGTGATCTGGAATGGATTGTCGCCGACGACTTCTTCCAAACGATTCTCTTCGCCATGAAGCGCGAGGTAGTTCAAGACCACCGCTTTGGCGAGGTTCGTCACTGAGTTACTGATCGGAGAGGCGACGGCGTCAACGCTACCACCGGTCTTGTAAGCACCGAGCTGGCGATTGGCCGAACGCATGGCCGGTTTGCCAGCGGGGTTGAACGCGAGCATCAAAGAGGCCGAACGCTGACCTGAGTCACCGCCCCAAACTAAGCGTTGGTTGTTAGGATCAAGTGTACCACCCGCACTCACACCACCGTCAGTGAAGACATAAATAACAACCGGTGTGTTTTTGCGATTGGCCACTTCAAGAATACGGCCGATCATCTGGCCGGCTTCTAAGTCACGCTGATCACCTTGGGTGCGATCGCCCGTGTGGTAATCATAACCACCGAGCGTGATCGTGCCCGTCGCAGCAAGACCGTCGAGTACCATCTTCACCACACCAGCGGCACGCGCTTGCGTACCGTCGGCCAGGTTGAAGAGACCACCGTTGGTGGCGTTCATGATCGGATCAAGTGTCACACTCAAGTCGTTCGCAGAGAAGTTCTGCAAAAGCGCCTGGGTTTTTTCGAGGTTGCAAAGGACAAGATCTTTCACCGCATCGGGCATTTGACGACGAGAAAGTGCTTTCACGCGAGCGCCTGAGAGAGCATCAAGCGCGCGAAGAATGAATGATTCACGGCCAGGAGCAATGGCATTGTTGCCAGAGACACGCGCACCGAGACCAACCAAATTCAAAACGTCTTGAGGTTGATTAATCAACAACGGAGCAATCGAAAGATCGACAGAACTTGGAGGAACTTGTGAGTTACCACCAGAGGTTCCGCCTTGGGTTCCTACGAGCTGAGCAAGTTTACCGCGAGCGCCGGCCGCATGGAACCAGTACATCGGGTTATGAGGGTTGTTGCCGGTATCGTCATCAGAGATAGCGCACATCAAAATGCCATCGGTCTTTTCGCGAACAGGCATTGAAGCAACTTTGATTCCCTCTAGAAGGCGTGATCGAGAGTGAAAGAGAAGACCATTAGGGCTTGTGGTATTGCCCGTAAGGTCTTGCACCATGCCAGCGAGTGCTGGAGCTTCAGTCGGTAGCAAACCGAGAGTACGGTTACCAGCTTCCGAAAGCGCATCCATTTGACCACCGCGACCGCCAACGACCACGTTTGAACCTGCGATGTTTGAACCACCGGCAAGATCCAAGATGATGACAGGGATCATCGGGGAGTCTACCGCTGTAATGCTCGAAAGATCACAGCTGTTCTGTGCCATGGCATCAAAAGGGAAAAGAGTGGCCGCTGCCGAGGCAATCAAACCCTGCGCGAGAAAATCTCGGCGCGTTTTGAGCACGTGATCTCGGTCATTGATGAGAGCGCGTTTCTTTTTGTTATTCTCTTCCATAAGTCCTCTATTGAAGGATGACTTGAGCACTCGAGAGTGCTGCAGTACAAGCTGCTTTCGCAGCATTTAGTTTACCTACGTTGTTCGTCGTCACCGGAGCAGGGATAGTGGCGCCCGTCACTGGGTCTACCACCTGAGTCAGCATATCAGTGATAAGTTGGTCGATGGCGGCAGCACCTTCTTCGTATTCTTCGGTCTCCAGTGTGCCTGCGCCCCAGAAGGCTTCGAGCATTTGGATGATGAACATACGACGTGAAGCAGAGCCAGCGATGAACTGGCTGGGGTTGTTTTCAGCAAAGTTAAACGTCGGCCAGATGGCGGCACGACGTGCAGGATCGTTGATGAGGGCATTGCAAAATTCGCTGGCGAGTTTTGTGGCACCCATCATATGAGTCTCGAGCATCGCCTCAACACGAGCATTGGTAGGCAACTGGGCCTTTAAATCTGAGTTAAAGATGCCCTGGACGGTCGAGGTCGGAACTCCAGTGAGTGCTGACATGGTTTGCAACGTACGCTCGGCATCTTTCACGCCGATCTCCGGAGCTTCTTCATCTTCTGGTTCCAGCACTTCACTAGGCTGAACATGCACGCCATCGTCGACGGTAGAGTCTGAACCGCCGATACACTGAGTAAAGGTGACGAGCATGGCACCCAAGAGTGCGACGAGTCCCCAGCGAACAAGGTTTGGATTAGTTTTCATCGATCACACACTTGTTAAGAGTGGCAGCGAAGAGCATTCGCATGTTGTAGTTCGTATCGTTCATAAAGTACTGAGCGAGATCTTCTTTGACGTCTTTCTCAGTTGACTTAAATTTACGCATGCAAAGAAGTTCCCACGAGCGGTCCACCATGCATTCACCGAAGGCCTTACTCTTGGCGAGCATGCGACCGATTTGGCGAGCACCGTTACCATCTTTGGGCTCACTTGCGCTCCAACCCAGCGATGAGTTTTGCCCCTTCGCCCAGGTATTGATCCATGAGTCATCGGTGGTACGGAAACCATCCGGGAAGAACTGGCTGTTCTGGTTCATCTTCCCTTGCACTGTTCCCGGAGTGTATTGCACTTGGTTGTTGTTGTAGTTGAAGTACGCCCAAGCACCACCCAAAGCATCTTGACCGGCGTGGCAGCCCACACATTTATTTTTGTAGGTACGAGAGTCATCACCAGGGTTACGTTCTACGTCGCGACGAACGCGGTAATCGGGAATGGTCACGTCGTGAAGTTGTTCGAAGTCACGGCAGAGAAAGTTAATAAACAAGTAGCGAGTCATACGACGGTTGGTACCGGCGCTGAAGTAGGCCTCACCAAAGGCACGGGTGGTAATGGCACCAGCGCTGTCGGTAATTCCGTTGTTGGCGGCCTGTGAATCTACTGCCAAACGCATCGCCCAGTTATTCGGATCACGGACCTCGAGCTCACGGTAATGGTTGTTACTGTCGCGGGCGTAGGGCGGAACGTTGGCGATAGCAGCGGCGTTAGCATGATAGAGAATGTCGCCGTAAAGAATTTGATCAAACGGTGTGTTGTCGCGAATCATCCCCACAGCGGTGGCCACGAAGTCATTCAACTGACCGCCGGCCGAGCGTGCTTGGTTACTCCAAGGCTTGAACCAGTTCTTCAGCACAATCGAGGTGAAGTTTGGGTGGGCCATGGCCTTGGCGATGGCCGCATCCGAGTCACCGCGCATAAGATCGGCTTCCATTTGGTTCAACATAGTCGGTGTCGGGGGCACACCTGCCACGCGATTATGGATGGTCCATGCTTTTTGTCGTTCTACTTGCCCAGCGAGCGCAGGTAGACATAGGACGAGCGATAAGTAAGCCAGGTACTTCATGAAGGACTCCTCTGGCCGACTTATCGGTAGAATTTAATAAGAAACAAAAAATAAAGAGAAATGGTCGGATAATCCGGTCTTTACGCTCCGTTTTGTGACCTTCTATCCTTTAAGTCATGAAGAAAACGTCCTTTTACCCACCGATCACATTGCTCGGTCTCATCGCTATCGATGGGGTGAGTAAGCAAGTGGCGTTGGGGTCCGGACATTTTTGGGCGAACCCCGGCATCATGCTTGGGTTCTTGGGCGATCTCCCTCCTTATTTATTAGTGCTGTCGTTAAGTGCGCTCAGTGGATTTCTTTTTCTCATCTATGTCGGCCTGCAACTTTATCTGCATCCACGCTTGTTAGGTTTGAAGCTCGGCATCTCGAGTCTTACTGCGGGCATCATGGGCAATGTGATTGATAAGGCCGCGCGAGGTTGGACCATTGATTGGATCGCGGTGCCTTGGTTCAAGGGTCAACAGATGGCCTTCAACTTGGCCGATGTTTTTTTATGGATAGGTCTAGGCACTATCTTGTGGTGGATGTTTCGCCGTGAAAGCGACATCTGGTATCCCGGTGAACAACGCCGTCAGATTTGGCATCATCCTGTGGAGCAGATTTCTTTTGGTTTGAAGTTTGTTGCTGTAGTCGGTGGCCTGTGTGTCATGCTGGGATTTTTTAGCTACGCTTTTATTCAACAAATCCTGCAGCCTTTTCCGCCGGAGATGGCGGCGAGTTTTGGTCGGCAGTATTTGGTGGTGCTGGCCTGTCTATCGTTGCTGTTTATGGGCGTGGCTTTTCTCATTGGCCTATGGATCTCTCACAGGATGCTCGGACCTGTGGTGGCCTTTGAAAGACATGTGGAAGAAATTTTGGCGGGTAAAAATAAGGAGTTCCGTTTGCGAGAAGGGGATATGTTGAAGAAGCTCGAAGAAATAGCCCAACTCGTGGCGAGGCTGGTCTTATTTGTTGGCCTTTGGCCCACACTGGCGCAGGCGTACCCGCAGTACATTGGTCTGCAGTACACCTCATGCCTGACGTGCCACTACAATCCGCAAGGCAACGGTCCGCTCAATGACTACGGCCGTGGTGTCGGTGCGACGGCGATTGCTGGACGCATGGGAACCGGTAACGCGACTGAAGAAGACTTGGTGGCCGACTCGGCTTTCCCAGGCATCAATCCAGAAAAAAACAAATGGCTTAGACCGTTCATCGGTTACCGCGGTTTGGGTTATGACTCCGCGGCGTTTTCTTCAGATTCTCAGCGCCGCTGGATCAATATGCAGCTCGATGCGAACGTCGTTTTAAAAGGCGGCGAGCGCGACCAGTACATTCTCAACTTCACGCTCGGCACGCGACCCACCGATTCGGCGATTCAATCACGAGACCTAAACAATCTCATGGAGTCGAAGAGTTATTCGCGTGAGCACTACATTGGCTGGCGTCCTACGCCGAAGGTGGGGATTTACGCTGGTAAGATGGATAAGGCCTATGGCCTGCGTATTCCTGATCACAATCTTTCTTCCCGTCGGGCCCCAGGTGCGGCCCAGTTCAATCAAGTCCATGGCGTGATGGTGCATGGAGTGGGCGAGAAGCTGGAAGGCTCAGTCCATTACTACATCGGTGATCAAAATGAAAAAGACGAAGACCTTCATGACAAAGGCTATTCCGGCATTCTTGAGTGGGGAGTGACACCTCGCCAGCGCTTGGGGATTTCCTACATGAATGGCAAGACCAATGCTTTGGGTAAAACCAGCATGGCGATTCACGATCGGATCGGTTTCGGTAAAGGACACGCGATCATGGCGGAGCTGGGTCAGATCGTGAATGATCCGTTGATCGGCAGTGGCGACAGCACCACCTCGCGCTACGCTTTGGCACAGACTCACTTGATGTGGTGGCGGGGAATGTGGGTGCAAACCACCTTGGATTACTTCCGCAGTGATACCTCCAAAGATGAAGAGTTCTTCGGAGTAGGCCCTGGTCTCCAGTGGTTCCCCCGTCAAAAAACAGAGCTGCGCTTAGACGTGATCAACCGTCGTAGTTTCAGTGAAACCACCGCGAACAAAGATACATGGCAACTTCTCGCCCAGGTTCACCTATGGTTATGAAATATTTTTGGCCTGCTCTTTTAGTTTTGAGTTTGAGTGCGCCGGTCTGGGCCGCGAAAGCGTCTAAGGCGTCCATTGAAAAACGCATCCAACAACTCGAGGCCATGACCGGCCAGAAGTTGGGCCGTGAGAAACGCGCGCTCGATGCATGGATGAAAACCAAGAAAGGCAAGATGCCGCGGGTCTCTACGCGACTTTTGAAGGCCTACTATTTCTTGGGCACCCTCCATGCGCAGCTCTATGCTTCCCATGACTCAGGTGAAGAAGATAAGCGCGACGTCTATAACTACCGCCGCTCGAAGTACTATCTGAGTGCAGCCGCGGCCTATGAGTATGAGATCGATAAAGTCGAAACTCGTTTGGATTATATCGATAAGGCGCAGGCCGATCGCAAGCGTTTGATCAGCAAGTCTCATTGGCGCGCTCTCTTTCAGTACATGAGCTATCAAGAACTCGCGTTGCTGAAAGACTCCGTGGGTGAGGAAAAGATCTATTCACCTCAGCGCGGTTTCTGCGCGGGTGGGCAGTTTGCTTATGGGGACGTGGAGCACGAGTGGACTTTTGATGTCTGCGCATACGCCAGTAACGGTAACGTCGGCGCGGAAAACACGGCACGCTACTTCCAAGATAGCGTCTCGACCAAAGGTGTCCTCTTTAAGCCGAGCTACTGGAAGCTTTTGTCTGATGGTGAAGCGGGTTTAGGTTTTGGCCTTCCTGTCTTGCTGAGAAAAGTTGATTACACCGAGCCGGCCGGAACAACGGTCGAATCTCGTCGCGCGATTCCCTTTGGTTTCTCGGTGGACGGGCGCTGGAGAATGACGAAGAAAACTCACTTCACAACAACAGCGGCGATGCTGGATGGCTCACTCTTGTGGAGCTTTGGAGGACTGTATGACTTATAAAACCTTACTCGCTCTGCTTTTTGTGAGCGCCTGCGCCTCAAGACCGACTCCCTACGGAGAAATGAAGGGGCCCTTCGGCAGCAAGACGGATGAAACCTCCAGCGTATTTGTGGGTAATAAGCACACCACCTCCATGCGTGCGTTTCACTACTCGAAGATGGCCGCCATCGAGAGCTGCTACAATAAACGGATGCTGACGTTTCTCAACGAAACGACCACTGAAATGCGTACAGAAACTGAAGTGAATGGCCCTGGCTACCAAAGCAAGGCGCGCGCTCAAGGTCTCGGTGGCGCGGCGGTTCCGGCGCCCACGGTAAAAACAGATGTTCAGCAACCTCAGTCGACCACCACCTTCCGATGTGTTTCGCGCGTGCAGGCCCTGCGTGATGTGGTGCAAATGCACCGTGTCCCACCAGAAAATGTCGGCAAAGTGATGAAAGACGGTTTAGGTGGTGTGCTGATCAAAGAGGCGGCGGTAGGTGGCAAACTAGAGTCAGGCGATATTATCCTGCAGGCGTTTAACAAGCGCATCGACACCGAAGAAGATCTTATTCAGCAGATTTTTTTCAATCCCACCAAACTTCAAAAGGCCCATTTGAAAATCAGCCGTAACGGTAAGTTGAAAGATGTCTCGACCGTGGTGACCGATATTTCTCAGAAAATGTTGGTGCTGAATTTCTATGAAGTGCAGAAGGCCTGTTCGCAGTGGCAGAAGGGTGAGCCGTCGATCCCACTGTGTACTAAAACTCGCACAGATTGGGAAAAGCAAATCCCTCTCTAAAAGTTTTCAGAAATAGCCAGATGCTAGAAGCCTAGGAAGTGAGGGAGGAGGCTTACGCAGATGTAAGCCGCACGACCGAACGACGAAGGCGCCAACGCAGCTGGCATTTATGAGAACTTTTAACGGACGGGGAACTGGGCGTCGACCACAACTTTATCTTCCACGCCAATGCCGAGATACTTCACATCCTTGATGCCGAAGTCAGAGGGCTTGATCGCGAAGCGTGCCACCACTTGGCCGCCGTTTTCTTTGTACACGAATGAAACTGGTTTCGATTGGCCGTTGGCCACGAGAGTTCCGCTGCCCTTGCCGCCAGAGCCTTTGGCATCCTTCAAAATAATTTTTGATTTCACACCACCCAAACGCTCGTGCAAATGTTTGTCACGCAATTCAATATCTGTTTTGAGCGTGCCGACTTCTACTGAAAGTTCAGAGGCCGTGAAATCACTGCCCGTTTTTTCGATAAAGCCGCGGCCTTTCGCTGATTGAGCGAGGAAGTCGCCAGCAGGTGAGAGAGTGACTTTGAATTTAACAGTTCCAGCGTGAGCAACAGAACAAACCAACAGCAGCAATAGAGCTTTCATGTGATATCTCCGGGGTTTCATTTGGAATAGTTTAGTCTAAAAAGCGAAGACGCTCACCAGGAAGTGGCATGCGGCAAGTGAGGCGCTGCCCAAACCAACGGTAGCGATTGCGGGCAATGAGGTTATAGATGGCATCACGAATGAAGGCAGGGATGATTTTGAAAATTCCCAAGAGTCGCCAACTTCCGCCTAATTGAGTCAGGCATACCAGAATAGCATCGGAGCGATAAAGGACTTTTCCGCGGTACCACACCACTACCGTGTCGAGATCAGCGATGTTTTCTGGAGGAAGTAGGGCCTTGGCAGTGGCCCCTTGGAGAGTGGCAAATTTCAAATGACGATGATGGTCGCGAGGCAACAACCAATCGACGAGCCCGTTACAAAGCCCGCACACACCATCAAAAAAAAGGATCACGTCATTTTGATGCATCCCCACTATTCTAACACCGCATCAAAGGGGGTACACTGAGAAAAAAGGGCCCTCTGTCATGCTCGATACTGGATATATTCAAGACAAAATCCGTCAGTTCGCTCAAGAGCGTGAGTGGGAGAAATTTCACACACCTAAGAATATTGCCATGGCCTTAACAGTTGAGGCCGCTGAGCTCATGGAGCAATTCCAATGGCTCGATAGTGATGAAGCCAAAAATGTGATGCAAACACCGAAGGGCGAAGCCGTTCGCCAAGAAGTCGCCGATGTGGCGGTGTACTTGTTGCGCCTGTGTGATCTTTTGCAAATCGATTTGCAGTCGGCGATCGAACACAAGATGAAACTCAACGCTGAAAAATATCCGGTTGAACTTTCCCGCGGCCACGCCCGCAAGTACGACGAACTATGAAGAACCACGAAAAACGCCAACGCACTCAATGGGTGATCATTCTCACGGCCCTCACGATGGTTGTGGAGATTGCCGCCGGCTATTGGACTGGCAGTATGGCGCTCTTGGCGGACGGCTGGCATATGGCCTCTCACGTCGGTGCCCTTAGTATTGCCTGGCTCGGGTACAAGCTGGTTGATCAACCCGACTTTCGCACTCGCTATGCGTTCGGTGGCGGCAAAGTCCTCGTGCTCGGTGGATACACCAGTGCGGTGGTGTTGTTGATGACAGCGGTGTGGATGATTGCTGAGTCCGTGCATCGTTTCTTGCATCCAGAAGCTTTGCAGGCCAAAGAAGCCATGGTGGTCGCCGTGATTGGTTTGGTGGTGAATCTTTTGAGCGCACTTATTCTTGAGCACAAGCATGATCACGGCCATGGACACAGTCACGACCACGACCACTGCGATCACGATCATAAGCCCAAGCACTCGCACGTGATGAATCCGCAGGCGCCTAAACACGAACATAAGCATGAACACAAAGACCTCAACATGGCGGGCGCTTACGCTCACGTTATTGCAGATGCACTGACATCAGTGCTCGCTCTGGTTGCTTTGGGACTCGCTTACTGGAAAGGCTGGCAATGGGCCGATCCGGCGGTGGGAATCCTTGGCGCCATCATGATTCTGCGTTGGGGTTGGGGGTTGTTTAAAGAAAGTGCTCACGAGCTTCTCGACGGTCAAACACAAGACTCCACACCTGTTCGTCGTTGGCTCACTGAACAGGGCTGGCAAACCTCATGCCTGCATATGTGGAAGTTAGACTCACAAACTCTTGCGCTGCATGCCCGTCTTACTCAAGGATCAAGTGTCACCCGTGTTGAGCTCTCGGCTCTACGCACACGTCTTAAAGATAAATTCCATATCCAGCATCTCATCCTCGAAGAAGGGGATGGGACAGATTGCGAGTTGAATGTGCATGAGTAAAACATCTGCGTCTTTATCAAACTATTTCGTATCGAATTCGCACACAGAGATTGTGGATGCCATGATTCGCAGTACGAGGGCCAATCAAACGATTCTTTGGCAAACCGTCAACGGTCAGCGCACGGTTTATCCCGTCACAGGTTTGAGTTTGGACGCCAGTCGCAAAAAGCTTACGTTCACTTTTTCTCCTAGCACATCGGTGATCTCAGCAGCCGCTACGATTTATGTGAAGCTGGCCTTTCGTGATACGGTCTTTAAAGTATCACCAACTCAAACGCTAGCGGGACAAGTCGTGGTGACGATGCCGGAAGAAATCCATTGGCGTGACCTCCGTGTCAATAAACGACTGAGCTTTCGCCGAGGTGAAAGACATGTCATCACCCGTCCTTACTTCGCTCATTTACGCTCGGATCAATTGCCCTCGTTGAAAGTTTCTTTGCGAGATATTTCAGAACGCGGTGTAGGCGTTTATATTTCTCATCAAAACGTAGATTTTTTCAAAGTCGGCAAATTCATCGAACTCACGGCATTAGGTGAAGCTGGGCTGCCCAGACCGCTCCTCGGCCATGTCATGTGGGTCAAGCGCACTGAAACGAAAAGTGAGCGGGATGAGGGTCTTGAGTGGCTCGTCGGAGTAAAAATGCTCGACATGATTCCGGCACCGGAACTCAATACTTTGTCGGCCAACTAGAATTTCCAAGAAAAATATTTTCTTCTCTCCGCTTCGCTCAATTTCTCGATGGCGGCTTCATTCGCGAGAGAGATCTGCTCACTTCTTTCTGGTGTGGCCGCGGCCATCACCTCGGGGCGGCGTAGCAGATGGAGCACGGGGTAGGGAGAACTGTTAGGCCAGTGAGCGAAGCTGTCTTTAGGGAATCCATCCAAGCGAAACTTCGGATGGAAAACCACGAGTTGGATTTGCTCAGAAAGACCGACTTCTTCGAGCAGCCCTTCCATATTCTCAGCGAAATCCAAAAAGTCTTCGAAAGAAATTTTCCAGAGCGGAAAACCCACAAGCGTGGTGGAGAGTTGCTGAGGCGATTGATCGTTCAATAATTCAAGCTCAGTGAGAAATGCGTGCTGGGCGGAGGTGGGGTCTTTCGCCTCAGCATCAATTAAGCGCACAAGGCCTCTCTCGTGAGGCACACGCGCAAAGGGGCATAGATTGAGAGCGAGAATGGTGTTCTCAAACCACGTCTTCATGTCGCCGCCCGGTAGTGCCAAAACTCTCGCAAGCTACGACCGATGACGAGGCAGCCGAAGGCGGCCGTTAGACCACCGATCATCAGTGCTTTTGAAGGCCCCCAGACATCGGCCATGAAGCCCATCAAAGAATTTCCGAGCAATGGCCCAGAGGCGTAGCTAAGCATTTCCACGCTGGCCAGCCGTCCGCGGCGATCGGCCGGAATCGTTTGATTCCAAATCGTGCCGCGAAAAATACCGCTCACCATATCGCTCCAGCCGGCGAGCGCGAGGAAGAAAAGGGAGAGATAGAAAAAGTCGGTAGAGCAGCCAAAAGCAAAAATCCCAAAACCCCACCCGGCCGCCGAGAGCGTGATGATTTTGCCATGTCGCACGCGGGGAATGGTCCAGCCGCTGGTGAGTGTGCCGATCAAAGCCCCCAATGCAGTCGCCGAGTAGTACCAGCCAATTTTATCGGTGCCGGCCACCGTTGCTGCGAGCAATGGAAAAAGTGAGTTGGGAAAAGCAAACGTCATGGAGAACATGTCGACGAGATAGGTGCCCAGGAGATCACGGCGGGCCACGGCGTAATTCAGGCCATCTTTAATGGCCCCGAGAGTGACTTTTTTGGCGGCATCAAGTGGCATGGCGATTTTTGGTAATCCGATGAGCATGCTCGTGGCAAAGAGATAGGTGAGCATGTCGATGACGTAGGTCCAGGTGATTCCCACAGTCGAAAGCAGCACACCGCCCACCGCTGGGCCAGCGATCATACCAAAAGTGCTGGTGAAAGAACTGAGTGGACTGGTGCGGGCCTGGTCTTCGTGTTTGACCACTTGTTGAATGAGCGCATTGAAGGCGGGCCGGTGTAATGAATTGAGGCCCGCCATAATGCCACCAATCGTATAGATCGCAGCGGGCGTGATGTGATTTGTTACCGTCATGATTATGAGCGCGACGTTACATAGCACTAACAGGACTTCGGCGATGACACAGACCCAGCGTCGCTCAAAGATATCAGCAATGGCGCCACCCCAAAGTCCCATGACAAGCAACGGAACCAGTTGCGCCATTCCTAACAGGCCAACATCAAACGTGGAATGAGTGAGCTCGTAAAGCTGCCACGGCAAAGCCACGTAGGTGATCTGGCTGCCAAAAAAAGAAACCAGTCTGCCGAAGAAAAGTCTGCGGTAGAGCGGGTATTCCTTAAGAGGCGAGATATCCAGAATGAGTTTCACGTTCTTTCAACGATCGCCGCAACACCCATGCCACCTGCCGTACAAACTGAAATCAAACCGCGACCCTTGCCTCGCTGAGCGAGTTGTTTCGCCAACGTGTGAAGGATGCGGCCGCCGGTGGCCGCGAACGGGTGCCCAGTGGCCAAGCTTGAGCCTTTCGGATTGAGTTTCTTGCGATCAATACTACCCAGTGCACCTGGGGCACCCAGTTTAGTTTTGCAATAGTTGGCATCTTCCCAAGCCTTGAGGGTACAAAGGACCTGACCCGCAAAAGCCTCGTGAATCTCGTAGATATCAAAATCTTGGAGAGTAAGATTGTTACGACGCAAGAGACGAGCGACCGCCAAGGTCGGTGCCATCAAGAGACCTTCGCCATGAACAAAATCCAAAGCCGCCGCTTCCACGTCGACGAGGTAGGCCAGCGGCTCAATTTTATTTTTCGCCGCCCAGTCTTGTGATGAGAGCAGCACGGCCGAAGCGCCATCAGTCAGCGCTGTTGAATTTCCAGCTGTGAGAGTGCCGGTCTCTGATTTATCAAAGGCCGGTTTAAGTTTGGCGAGTTTTTCAAGTGTGGTGTCCGCACGCACGATGGTGTCTTTGTCGAGGCCATTGAAACTAATAATACTGTCAGAGAAGAAACCCTCAGCGTAGGCCGCGGCGGTTTTTTGATGACTCTCGAAAGCCAATTGGTCTTGATCGGCACGGGAGATTTTCCATTCCTTCACCATCAGCTCGGTGTGGTCCCCCATGGAAAGACCGGTGCGCGGTTCATTCACGGTCGGGAACTTCGGCATAAGAATATTGGGACGGAAACCTGCGGCGACTTTCAAGCGCTCAGGCAATGAGCGGGCGTCACGCAAGTTGAGCAAAAAAGTGGCGAGCTCTTTGGTACCCACAACCGGAACATCCGAGTTGGTGTCAGATCCACCAGCGATACCCACTTCAATTTGTCCGCTGGCGATCTTCAAGCCGATTTGATTGGCGGTTTCAATTCCCGTGCCGCAAGCGCGTTGCACATTGTAGCCCGGCGTACGTGGGTCAAGCTTGGTGCTTAAGACGCATTCGCGCGCGAGGTTGAAATCTTTTGAGTGATTGATCACCGAGCCCATGGCCACGTCGCCGATGAGATGGCCCTGAAGATGAAACTTGTCCACGATCCCATTGAGGGCCGCTGTCATGAGTGTTTGGTTGGTGACGTTGCGGTAGTGAGTGAATGATTTGGTAAAAGGGGTGCGAGAGCCGCCTAAAATGGCCACTGGACGTAATGTTTTAGTCATAAATCTTCCTTGAAAGAGATAGGAAGCAATTTAACATGACCCGAGGGGGCCCCGCCCTGTTTTTTTTGAGTTGCCAGGTCTTAACGCAGGACAGACAATTTCTCCATGAAGCTTCGTTTGGGACGAAAATTCTGGCTGCGCATTGGCCTCTTTGTGGCGCTTATCTCTGTGGTGGTAAGAGGGCAGGAGTTTTTCCGCCGTCCAGCTGAGGTGCTCACTTTTAGTGATGAAATCAGCGTCGGGGCGGCCCATGCTGAACCCATCTTACCGGATTCCGGTTTGACGCCGGCAGTAGAACGCAAAGTGCAATTTTTCTTAGAAGAACTCCGTGCTCAACCTCATCAACCGAAGCGTTGGGTGCGTTTGAATGTGGAATGGCTCAATTATGCCCGCGGCTGGTTTGAACGGGTCTATCCAGGCGAGGAGCGTTTCAATCGTTACGCTTCTTTGTGGGTCGGCAAACGTGAGAAGAGTAAACTCTGGCGCATGAACTGTCGGAATGAATTTTTCCCAGACATGGACGATAACGAACTCATGATTAAAGCCGAATGGCTGCAAGACCAAGAAGAGTGGCAAGAAATGCAGGCAAAGATCGATCGCGGTCTCTCAACGGTAGATGTTGAGTATGAAACTGCGCTCAAAGAGCTCTTAGGCCCTCGCTGGAGTGATTTCGAGAAGCTACATGGTTTGTTTGTTAGAGATTTTTTACCAAAGAGCGGTGGCGCTGACTCCTATTTCCTCTGATCATACAAGGAGGGAGAATAGCTCATGCTAACACCTTCGCTTCACCCCCAAGAACCCCAACGATTGGCCACACTCCGTAGTTATCAAATTCTTGATACGCTACCTGAAGCCGTGTTCGATGATCTCACCAAACTCGCCGCTCATATTTGTGATGTGCCCATGGCCACCATTTCGCTGATTGATCAGGACCGCCAGTGGTTTAAGTCGGCCATCGGACTTGGTGTAAGTGAGACTTCACGTGAGGTCTCTTTCTGTGGCCATGCGATTTTAGGCAATGGTCTGATGGAAGTTCCCGACACTCTCAATGACAAAAGATTTGCTGATAACCCGTTAGTAACGGATGGCCTCAAGATCCGTTTTTACGCCGGAACTCCACTGACCGATGAAAGTGGTCTACCGTTGGGCACTCTGTGCGTGATCGATAGCAAGCCGCGTTTACTTAGCAGCGAGCAACGCGAGGCCCTCAATGCCTTGGCCCGTTTGGTGGTTCACCAGTTGGAGATTCGTAAAACCAATCTTGGTCTGCAGGATCTCCTCGTGAAATTCAGTGGCGAAGATCCGGCCAAGAAAGAACGTTTGGTCGCTTTGGGCCAGCTCTCGAGTGGTGTGGCCCATGAAATCAACAACCCGCTGACTATTATTGCCGGCATGGTAGAAGTGTTGGGGCTCAAGATTCGTCGGGAACAAAATGTGGACCATGAACTGGCCGCACTTAAAACGGCCACAGCGCGAGTCGCGCAAGTTGTAACCGGACTGCGCAACTTCGCTCAACAACGTACCCTCAAGTCGACGCGTCCACTGGCCATGCAGGAACTTATTGAAAAACTAAGCCACCGATTTGAGCCGATGATGCAAAGTACGGGGGTGACGATTCAATGGCCAAAAGACGATCTGGCACGAGTGAATGTAGATGAGGCGCAGATCTTCATGGCGATTGAACATGTGATCAAAAATGCTGTTGAAGCAGCAGCGAATAGTACGGATCGTATGGTTAAAGTTGAGACACGAGTGGATGAGGGATTTTGGGTTCTTCGCTGCACGGATAGTGGCCTAGGAATCGACTCAAGCCATTTACAAAGACTCTTTGAGCCGTTCTTTACCACCAAGCCCACCGGTATGGGGCAAGGCCTTGGGCTTTCAGTCACCCGTGGGATTGTCATGGCCCATGGTGGATCAGTGGAGTTGGCGCAACAGCACCCCACGGCCTTTGAGATTCGTTTGCCTTAGTACGGAGCACCCACGTAATTCCAGATTTTCTTTTTAATAAATCGTGGCGCCATGAAGCTGAACGTCTTTGAAAAACGGCGAAGCCACACGAATGATTTCATGTCCCAAAGCCAGTGACTTAAAAGAACGTCACCATCGAGTACTGTAAAGAAATAATCCAAAATCAAAGCGATGATGACCAAGTCATCCAATTGGCCGAAGACCGGAATCCAATCGGGAATAATATCAAACGGCGAAATCACCAGCACCACCATGGCGAGCAAAACTTTTTTGTCACGTTCAGGGATGCGCGCATCTTCTGAGACATCTTTAAGAAATTTACCCATGGTTTTAAAAAACGCCATCATAGATTCCATCCTAGACCCACGGCACTTGGTGGCGGGCGAGAAGTTGTTTGACCGTCTCTGCGGCGATATGAAAACCAAAAGTCCCGGTTACAAAGGACGCTGAACCGTAACCGGTGGCGCAGTCGAGTCCTGCGCCGGGGTCTTGTGGTTCATGCGAGAGGCAGCCATCGCTGGTTGGATAAACCGGTCTTTCATCTGAGTAGATACAAGGGATGTTAAAATCCCCCTCGTTCTCACCCGGAAAGCCATAATCTTGGCGTAGCATCTTGCGGATGCGATAGAGCAAACGATCATTACGAGTCGTCGAGAGATCCGCGAGTTTTACGCGACTCGGATCACGACGGCCGCCGCTGGCGCCCACGGTGATCAAAAGTCGCTGCTGTTCACGGCAAGTCGAAGCGAGCAAGCACTTGTTGGTGGCATCATCAGTGCAATCCACGATGGCGTGGGGGTTCCACTCCAACAGTGTCTGTAAATTTTTTGAACTTAAGAAGGAGGTCTCCGCTGTGACTTCAAGTTGGGGATTGATGTCACGCAGGCGAGCCGCGGTGGCTTCGACTTTCATCTGGCCGACGGTGCTGTTGAGCGCGTGGCTTTGGCGGTTAATATTCGAAACGCAGATATCATCAAGATCCACCAGCATCATATGACCTATGCCCGTGCGAGCAAGCGCTTCCGCCGCCCAGGAGCCCACGCCACCGATGCCGACGACCATCACGCGTGATTGGGCGAGAGCGGGGAGTGCAGCCACACCATAAAGACGACCGATGCCATGAAAGCGATCTTTCATAGGCGCGCCTCCTTGCTGCCGGTGTTGAGTTGACCGCACGCGGCCATGATCTCTTCACCTTTGGTCGTACGACGGAACACGCGCAACTTGCGGGCGACCAGTTGTTGCATAAATGTTTCGATCTCGTCTTCGCTCGGTCGCTGCCAAGGAGCACCGGGGAAAGGATTGAAAGGAATCAAATTCACCATCGCCTGACGATGACCTAAGAGTTCAACTAAGGCATCAGCGTGACGTTCAGAATGATTCACACCTTTCATCAAAAGATATTCGCAGTTGATGTACTGGCGACGTCGGCGTGGAATGGCGTCGATGACTTTAAAGACTTCAGCGATGTTCCAGCGTTTGTTCAATGGAATTAACTGCGCACGCTCTTCATCAAACGGAGAGTGCAACGAGAGCGCCAGATTCACACCACCGAGCTCCGCAAACCTTTCAAGGCCTGGAACATAACCGGCCGTTGAAACGGTGATCATGCGCGGACCGATGTTGCCACCCTGATGATCCGTCAGCCACTGGATCGCACCTTTCAGCGCATCGAAGTTATGCAGCGGTTCACCTTGGCCCATGAAAACCACCGTAGGTGGGAGACGCGTTGGCGTCTCATTTAAATGCCAATTCTTCACGTCGATGTACTGCTGGGTAATTTCAGCGGAACTGAGATGGCGCTTAAGCCCCATCAAACCAGTATGACAAAACGTACAGGCCATGGCGCAGCCGACCTGGGACGAAAGACAAACGGAATGGCGTTTAGAAAAAGGAATGAGAACTGATTCGACGCTGAGACCATCGCCTAAGGTATGGAGAAATTTGGCCGTGCCATCGGGTGA
>JAULBY010045663.1:0-12650 GCA_032358315.1 Ophiocytium majus
TGGGCGGCAGCGTATATGACGGCGTATACGAGCAATCGTATACGCCGTAATCTACGTATAATATACATACGGATATACATACGTGTACGTTTCGTCGCAACACTCTTTATAAACAACTGCTGGCTGCCATGGCCAGGCCCGGGACACCGACAGAAAATGCGTGTGCACTTTCACCCTACTAGTAAAACGTATTTATCCGCTCTATAGTGCTCACTCATACACTACTACTAGTGGTGCGTTCAAGCCTACTTGGTGGTACCATAAATAGTGCCACCCTTCAAACAAGGTCGTCGACTCTCAATTACGGTAGATGAGCCACACAGCGTGTGTAGGATCAAAAGAAAGTATGCACGTTTGTACGCAACGCACGGTTCAAAATGTTGCTGCGTTGATCAAGATGCCTGATCACGCACATCATCCTCAAGCGGGAGCAGCTGGCGATGGCCTAACCTCCCGCACCAGCGGCAGCCTCCGCCTCCAATGACGCCGCAGCTGCGAGGGCGCCATGGCGCCCCGGGCAGGCCCGCAGCCGTTCTAGCGCTGCTGCTGCTGTTGTGCGCCGCAGTCACGTCGTTGGTGCAACCCTTTCACCGACCACCATCGCTGCTGCTGGCCCGACGGTGAGCGGTGATGATGGTGCAGCAGCAGCGGCAGCGGCAGCAGCTGTGGCTCCGTACGTGCAGCAGCAGCGCAGGGTAATCGCCACCACTCCGGCTCCGCGCATGCTTGACTGCGATGCAGATCGACACATGCAACATCAGCAACACGTGCAACAGCAACACAGGAACAGCGCAGCAGCAGCGACAGCCGCAGCAGCGGCAGCAGCAGCCGCAGCAGCAGCAACAGCCGCAACACCAACACCAACATCATGCCAGCACTGCTGCCTTGCAGCAGTTGTACTTGGTGCCACCCCTGTGCGATGCACGTGCACCACTCCCCTCGAGCGATGTGGGTCAGGTCAGGTCATTTGCACAGCCAGGAGGCATCGTGTGCGGCAGCCACGAAGGCGGAAACAGTTCCACCATTTTCAGTGCGGCACCCCTATCCTGGCGCATCCCAACCACCAATCACCACCCTCACGCGCGCGCTGCATGCTCCCACCTCCCGTTGCTCCACACACAAAAACACACTGGTTTGGGGGGGGGGGGTGCCGACACACCAGGAGAGCCGTGTGACAAGACAGTTTGTACGATACCGTCACGGCAAATGCCAAGCTGTGCACCTAACACTCCCTGCACCTGTTGCCCCGCCTCCCCCCCCCACCCCCCCGGCTGACATACACTCAACATGCTGGTTTGGCGGTGGCGGCAGCAGCGGCGCAGGCTCGCGAGTACGCAGACGCATAGGGTGCGCTGTGTAACGAGAGCAGGTTCTGTGACACTGTCACGGGGAACGCCAAGCGCTGCCCTAACACGCGAGGCCCCCGCCCCACCCCCCTCTCCCCCGATGACCCATACAACCCACACACACAAAACATGCTGGTTTGGCGGTGGCGGCAGCAGCGGCGCGGGCGTGGTGGCGGCGTCGTTTCATTTGGGGGGGTGCAGACACACACCGTGTGACAAGACAGTTTGTACGATACCGTCACGACAAATGCCAAGCATCATCCTAACACGCCCCGCACTCATGCACTGGCTGTCATGCACTCAAACATGCTGGTTTGACGGTGTGGCGGCAGCAGCGGCGCGGGCGTGGCGGCGGCGTCGTTGCAGGAGGTCGGTGGCTCTGCTGAGCAGCCTACGGCGCCCAACTATGGGGAGACGAGCGGCGCGGCGCTGGTCATTGAGGACGGACTGCTGACGCGCGGCGATGCGGACCTGATTGACGGCGTGGACTGGGAGGTGAGTCACTGTTCCCTACTTAACGTAACAAGTGTACACTTGAAGTTGCTAGCCCTGCCTGCAATCACGCGGCTCGCTACAGCCGCTCCCTGCTCCACCAGCAAGGAGGTGGTGGCTGTCCGCGTGTTGGTGACGCTCGCACCAACTGCTCAGCCTTACGGCTCATCTCCCCACTTCGACGTATTTGTCAGGCAAGGGGTTTCGTCTTGTGGCAGTGCGTGCGCCTACACTGCTGACGCGCGGAGATGCGGACCTCATTGATGGGGTGGACTAGGAGGTGCAGGTGAACTAAACGGCGTGTTTTTATCGTTCGCAGTATGAGTCAGTACATAGTGCTGGTAATGACGAACATTTAGGCTGGAGTTGAAGTTGTAGATGACCAACTTCAACTACTGGTGAACTGAGGACGGGCTGCTGACGCGCGGCGATGCGGACCTGATTGACGGCGTGGACTGGGAGGTGCGTGTACTAATGGTAGTACTGGTATATCATTAATATCGTACTTGTTGAGGTATGTCGCTTGCCATAAGGGTCATTAACATGTAATAGTGCTGGAAATAGCGAACATTTAGGCTGAAGTTGAAGTTGTATATGTCCAACTTCAAGAACTGCTTATTTAGGACGGCCTGCTGACCCGCGGCGACACGGACCTGATTGACGTTGTGGACTGGGAGGTGCGTGAAGTAAACGGTCTGTTTTTGTCGTCCACAATGTATTTTTTTGGTTGGAGTTGAAGTTTCATATGTCCAACTTCAACTACCGTAATTGAGGACGGACTGCTGACGCGCGGCAACGCGGATGTGATTGACGGTGTGGACTGGGAGGTGCGTCAACTAAAAAATCTTAATAGCACTATGAAAAATCAATCAGTTTTTTTTGTCGTTCGCTGGCGGCCATCTGGGGGCAGGCGCATACTTAAACCATCCCATACACTTGACGTGCATGTATATACTGCTATAGTATATATACACAGATGTACATACTTCAAAGTACGTTAGCGCATCCTAAATGTGACAAAAGTGACGGTTGGCGCATTTTTTTCTCAGGTGTACCCCGGCGAGCGCTACGGCCTGGCGGGGCCCAACGGCTCAGAAGAAAAATTGCGCTGCTGGCAGCCATCTGCGGGCAGGCGCATACTGGAAGTACTTGAATCATGTACTCCATGTATACCACACACTTGAAGTGCATGTGTATTTATAAATACATGTGTACATACTTCAAGTATCTCACACTTAAAATATGCGACCAAAGTGTTGGTTGACGCAATCGCTCAACAACTTGCAGGTGTACCCCGGCGAGCGCTATGGCCTCGCGGGGCCCAACGGGCCAGGGAAAAGTTCGCTGCTGGCGGCCATCTGCGGGCAGGCGCAGCTGATGGATGGACGCGTGACAGTCACAAGCATGTATATATATATGTATACACACATGTACACATACATGTACTTCAGAGTGAATTAAATGTGACCCAAAGTGATGAACCACGCGTTTGCAGGTGTACCCTGGCGAGCGCTACGGTCTGGTGGGGCCCAACGGCGCGGGAAAAAGTTCGCTGCTGGCGGCTATCTGCGGGCAGGCGCAGCTGATGGATGGACGCGTGACGGTCAAGAGCGGTACGCGGCTGGGTTACCTGGTGCAGAAGGGTGTCAGCGGGTCCACACGCACGGTTTACGAGGAGGCGGCGAGTCAGATGCACGTCGTAAATGCAGCCGCGGCCGCGCTGCAGCAAGGTGAGCACACTGTTTGTACCATTAGTTAATACTTCAGGTACTACGCATACACTAATATTGATACCTATGTACTTCTATATGTAATTGATGTAAGTGTACTTCACAAAGTACGTACTTCGAAGTACTTCTGAAGCAAGTGGAAGGTGTAAAAATTTAAGTACATGCTACTGTGGTTCTTCTGAAGCAAGAAGTATAAACTTAACGAAGTATACTTGCTGTATGTACACTTACCGCCCGTAATTATATGGTATTGTGTGTGAGGGGTGGCGGGTGCAGAAGGGCGCTAGCGGGTCCACACGCACAGTTTATGAGGAGACGGCGAGCCAGTTGATGCCGTCAATGCAGCGTTGGCCGCGCTGCAGCAAGGTGGGCAGACTTTTTGTACCAGTGTTTAGTACTTCAAGTATACTATAATTATCATACTTCATAAATTTCCATGTTCCATGTTGTATATATTACAATATAAGTACACCATATGCAGATCCCCTGGGACATGGGGCTGTAATTCATTAGAGTAGTGCTCTGGCAACATGCCAGCCATCCCTTAGTGTACGCAATACTGAGCATTGCCAACTCTTTCGCCACACCTGCCTGATCCCTTTTTCTGGTCACGTGCACCGTGTGCAAAGGGCTTTCCGCGCCCTAAGCGGAGTTTAATAAAAGTACACCATATACATATTCACATGGTTTGATGTGTGAGGGGTACCTGGTGCAGAAGGGTGTTGGCGGGTCTATATTACAATACTAGTACACCATATACTTCGACGTACATGTACGGCGTACTTCGAAGTACAATGCGAAAATTATACGCTGTGACCCATCACTATACATGTGCGCGTGCTTACTTCAGCAGATGGTGAGTACTCCACAAGTACTGTATCTAGCAACCACAAGGTCAGTTCCACAACGGTACGAACCACCCCCAGCCCTCAAGGACACAGACCGGCGCGTGTAGGTGTGGTTCTTTCTGACGTCTGACCAGGTGGGCGAACCACCCCATGGGTTTCGGCCTGGCATTGTGCCCCAGCCACGGTAGTATCTGGGCTTGGCAACCTTTTAGGTTTATTTCACTTCTGGTACCCACCTGTACCATCCCCCCTGCCGCCTGCTTGCAGCGCTGCCAAGGGTGAGAGCGGCCATGTAACGGAGCGTATACATGCAGCGTACTTCGAAGTACTTCAAAGTATATGGCCGATGTTTCGAAAAAAAAGCGATAGAACAGTGTGGCGCAGGCGTGTGCGGGCAGTGTCCGCTGCTCTTGCACGGCGGCTGGCCCAGCATGTTCAGCCATTGCACAAGTTTTGTAAAAAAAAACATGCCCATATACGTCTTCATTCAACCGCACCCCCCCCTGTCTGCTTGCAGTGGTAAGGCTTGTATCAGTGGCTGCAGCGGGTGCAGTGCGGCCGTGCGTCACATCTCTTCCCGCAGCTTGGAGTGCCTCCTATGCGCACGCACACACAATTCTGGTACTCACCTGTGCCACTCCCCCTTTTGTCTGCTTGCAGCGCTGGCAAGGGTGGAAGCGGCCCCCAACGATGGCGAGGCGCTGGACGCGCTGATGCGCTCACAGACGGCTTTTGAGGCGGCGGGCGGCAACACGCAGGAGAAGCGCGTGGCGCAGGTGAGCCCATAATTTTTAACCTCAAGTATGAACTTCAACTGTACTTCAGGCAGGTCCAACTTGAAGTTGGTTTCACACATGCAAACAGTGTGACCTAGACGCGCTCATGCAGGCCCGGGCGGCTTTTATCGTGCATAAACGGCGTATATACAGTCTTGGTATATGGTCACAGGAAAAATAAATAGTGCCACTGCGTCCGCAAGCAGCATATGGTGGCCAACGCAAACAAGATCTGGAGCAACATGAAGTAAAAGACACGCTCAATATACGGAGTTTCGCATCCCCATCTACGAGGAAAGGGGTCGGCTTCGCCGCCTGCAGCGGCAGTGGCCAGCGGGCTGGCGTGCGGAGGCCACACAGGGTTAAAATTGTAATTAGTCCTACAGCAGATAAAAAACCACCAGGAGTGTCATGTGCTGAGGAAAAACGGAGGTGGTCAACACTTTCAAACCATCATACAGAACTAAGTTTAATACTACTCTAGTATGGTGGTCTCGCCATAATTTAAGTGTCTTACCTGGCAGAAAAAATAAGCTCAAAAACAAAAGAAATTCTTTTCAGCAGCAACTTTGGCAGGCCTGGCTCCTCCCCAACCCGGTCACCACGTCACCACACCACATGGGGGGCCAAGGGACTCCCATCACCGTGGGCTCTCGATTGGTTATGCGCAGAGTATCATATTTTTTTCGTTTCAAAAGATCAAGCTCAACAGCATTTTCTCATCCCTGAAGTGGCTGCAACCACTGAGGGCGCGCAGATTGGGGGCAGGCTGAGCCGCCGCTGGGCGAGCAGCACGCCGCTCCGCACAAGTTGAAGTTTGAAATTGAAGTTCGAAGTTCAAGTTATTGCTGCGCGCCTGCTGCCGTTGCGGGTTCTCAGCCGTCTGGGCACCGTACTGCGGACTAACAGCGGGCGCTGCTGCCCCAGCCCTTGTTGTAATTTGTGTATTGGTGATAGAGACATGAGGGCATGTGTGCACTGGGTACCAACTACAGGTAATCAGTCGGGCGGGTAGGGCGGCGCGCTCAGCAGTGAGACGTGCTTGTAATCATCTTGAAGATCCAATTTCGAGATGAAGTTGTCAAAGTTGAAATTGTCACTGCGCGTCCCGCGCCCTGCTGTTCACAGGTTCTGCTCGGCCTGGGCTGCAGCGCCATAGACCGGCGGCAGCGGCGCTGCAGCCACGTTGGTTTAACAGCTGCAATGCTGAAGTTGAATGTGTCAAGTTGAAGATGTATTTGCCAAAGTTATGTTGTAGTTGTCGGAGTGGTATTTGAAGTTGCCATTGTGCTGTATTTGTCATTGTTGCAGTTTTCACTGCGCGCCCTGCCTGCTTGCACGTTCTCACTGGCCTGGGCTTCTCCACCGCACACCAGCAGCCAGCGGCGCTGCAACCACAACCCTTGTTAAAACTGCAATGTTGAAGTTCAATTTACTTAAGTTGAAGTTGCAGCTGTTCAAGATGTCCAAGGTGAAGTTGAAGTTGTCGCCGCGCCCCGTGCCGCTGTTTGCAGGTTCTCAACGGCCTGGGCTTTTCCACGGCGGACCAGCAGCGGCGCTGCAATGAGTTCAGCGGGGGCTGGCAGATGCGCATTTCGCTCGCGCGCCTGCTGCTCAGCGACTCGGACCTGCTGCTGCTGGACGAACCGGTGAGTGCTTTACCTGGGTGTACTGAAGTCTTGAGTGTATTGTATGACTTGAGTCAATCAGAGTTCAGCGGCGGCTGGCAGATGATCTGCAGTGTGTATCCAGACATCATCAATACAGAGATGGTAGGTACCTGTTGGATATGTGCACCTTTCTGCTCCAGTAATCGCCCGTGCTGTGGTCAGTGTCCTTGAGGTGATGCAGCGTACAAGTACCAACAGGACTTACTTATGCGAAAAGTCAGCCGTGCGCGCTGCAAACGCAGACCCACGTTCATCAACTCCAGTACATCCGGCCCAAGCAAGTACATGTCCATTCGGGTGCGGCAGGGCAGACCTCTGGCAGGCCGCGAAAGCGTCGTGAGCATGCATGCATGCTATGTGAAAGAAACCTAAAAGGCTTCTAACCAAGTACTGCCGTGGCTGGGGCAAAATGCCAGGCCGAAGCCTGTGGGGTGATTTGTCCACCTGGTGAACAGCACCAGGCAGCCCGCACACCCACACGCGCTGGTCAGTGTCCTTGAGGGCTAGGGATGATTCAGAGTACAGTTACCAACAGGGCTTACTTGTGCGGTGCCACCAAAAGCCAGCCGTGCGTGCTGCAAGCAGACCCACGTTCACCAACTCCAGTACCGCCGTCCAAGAAAGCACAGGTCCAGTCAGGTGCGGCAGGGCAGACCTCTGGCAGGCCGCGAAAGTGTCGTGAGCAGGCGTGCGTGCGAGTCCATTACAACTGTGTGCAAGTACATTATACGCTGTATGTACATAAGTTATACGGCGTACGATGCAAAGTGTAGACAGTGTACTGTACGCGCCGTAATCCGCTCACTGTTCATGATGATCAGAAGGGATATCATGCTGCCAGGCTGAGCAGTGTTTGCACACCAACGCAGAGCGCAGGCAGCAGAGTTCTTTGCTAAGGAGCTGAAAAAGCGCACCTGCTGTACCCCACAAGCGCCCCGTCATAGTACAGAACGAGCACGTGCATGCGCACATGAGGCTGTGGTACACCATAAAATGCTACTTCGAAGTGTACCATTTCTTGCACGCGTGCGCACATGGGCGCCATACAACAAAGTGCACTCCACGAGCGTCTCGTTGTAGTCCATGCGCACATAGCGATTGTGTACATACCACGTAGTACAATCCCATAGCATTTGCACGTGCGCGCACTAAATTCGCACCTGCTGTACTCCACAAGCGTGCCATCATAGTCGAGCACGAGCAGGCGCCGGCGGCTGCGGCAGTAGAAGGACTTGAGGTGGCCCACATCCAGGCGCTGCAGGCGGTTGTACTCGCGCGCCTTCTGCCCAGCCTGCTCAGCAGACGAGAGTGCGTCACCCACAGCGGTACAGTAGCAGCAGCAGGAGTATGTTTCAGCTCACTACAGTAGCAAACATGCCGTTGGTGGCGATCACAGACACGAGCAAGTACGGCGACCATTTCACAATGGCACGCCAGCGCACCAAGGCGCGAATCGTGGGGACAGATGCTGCGCGTCCGCCGCCAGCTAACAACTTCAACTTCAACAGGCGCCCAAGGCGGTATGCGCCCAATGCGCAAGGCTGCCAGTGCTGCATGCGGGTGGGCACCGCCACACAACTTCAAGTACCAGTACCTAACTTCAACTTCCACAGGCGGTCACCCACTGGTACACTTTTGTGCACGGCTGCCAGTGGTGCATGCGACCAGACGCCACTACACAACTTCAAGTATCAGTGCCCAACAACTTCAGCTGCGGCAGGGATGGTGGCCCACCGCTTCAGAGAGCAGGCAGACGGCGCCGCGACAGGGGGCGCCGTGGACAAGAGTGGCTGAGCCTGCGCTGCGCAGCTGGCAGCAGCGCGGCCATTAACTTCAACCTGAACTTGAACTTCAAGTATAACTGGCGGAGCCTCACCTGCTGCAGGGAGCCCACAATGCGCCTGCCCCAGAGCGAGCTGGTGTAGTGATTGACATAGCGTGACAGCTGACAACAGGGGGGGACGGGGGGGGCGGGGGGGAGGGGCACGCAGGGATGTGAGGCATGACAAATGACGGACTACCACGGCCACATGACTTGAAGTATGGCACAGGTGGCAACCATGGTCATGTCACGCATACAGCGCGGCATGTCATGTGCATACCGCGCGTCGCACACGGCCGCACGCCATACAAATACCGCTTCTGGTGGAGGCATGGTGTGTGCCTCTAGAGCAGCGTCCGTCACGCCATCAAGTCCCTACTTCAAGTACTTGGAGTTTGCCTCACCGTGCACAGCGTGTGCCGCGCAGTCAGCACAATACTTCAAGTGTTTAAAGTACTGGGCGTGTGCCTCAGCTGGTGGTGCCAGATCTGCTTCTTTCTGAAGGGCATGGTCAGTGCCTCATGCACGGCGTCCGCCACGCCGTCGGGACACTACTTCAAGAACTTGAAGTTTGAATTGTGACACATTGGCATCTGCATGCCATCACTACTACTTGAATGTTTGAAGCACGCCGCGCCGCTTCACCTGGTGGTGCCAAATCTGCTTCTTTGTGAAGGGCATGGTGAGTGCCTCGTGCACGGCGTCCGCCACGCCGTCGGGACACTACTTCACGTACTTGAAGTTCGCCTCTTGACGCACAGCACCCGCACGCTGCCATTGTACTTGAAGCACTAGAAGTTCATGCTCACCTGGTGGTGCCGAATCTGCTTCTTTGTGAAGGGCATCGTCAGTGCCTCATGCACGGCATCCGCCACGCCGTCTGGATCGTGCGGGTTGATGAGCGTTGCGCCCTTGAACGACGACGCGCAGCCCGCAAACTCGCTGTACACCAGCACGCCCTGCTCAGCAGCAGCCCCCAGCAGCAGCAGCGGCAGCGACAGTGCTCAGCAGCAGTAGCAGCAGTGCTCAGCAGCAACTGCAGAAGCAGTAGCAGTAACAGCAGCAGCATCAGCAGCAGGAGCGCCAGCAGCGAAAGGCAGCAGCATCAATGCTGCGTTTTTGAATGACGACGCGCAGCCCACAAACTCGCTGTACACCAGGACGCCCTGCTCAGCAGCAGCGCTCAGCAGCAGCAGCGGCAGCGACAGTGCTCAGCACAAGTAGCAGCAGTGCTCAGCAGCAGCATCAGTGCTGCGCCTTAGTGACGAGGCCCAGCAAAAGCAGTAGCAGCAAGAGCAGCAGCATCATGCAGGGCTCACTCCACTCAAGCCGCAAAGTAGCAAATGCTGAGCGGTCCATGCTTACCTGGCACCTCTTTCAAGGGCAGGCGCCGACCTTTCCCCCCCCCCACAACAGTTCACAACAGTTCAGGTGAGCTGCACAACAGTTCACGCGCGCCTGCCGTGTCTCCTGCTGGCAGGCAATGAGCTGCATGACTCCCAGATATGACAGTTCTACAGTTCGCAACCTAGAGCTTATCGCTCCTAGATGACTTTTCATATGATTGCATGCCGTGATCCATCGCTAGGAATATCGGTACCCCCCCCCCCCGCGCCGGTGCAGGATGGCGTCACACGCCCGCTGGCCGCGGGCGACATGTTTGCACTTATGGTTTTTCGCAAACAAGTGATGTAAATGGAACAGTTCAGGTGAACTGCACAACAGTTCGCGCTCACCTGGCGCGTCTCCTGCTTGCAGGCAATGAGCTGCATGACTCCCAGATATGACAGTTCTACAGTTCGCAACAGTTCAGGTGAAATGCACAACAGTTCGCGCTCACCTGGCGTGTCTCCTGCTTGCAGGCAATGAACTGCATGTCTCCCAGATATGACAATTCCAAAGTTTCACAACAGTTCAGGTGAACTGCACAACAGTTCAGCTCACCTGGCGCGTCTCCTGCTGGCAGGCAATGAACTCCATGGCTCCCAGGTTGACACCCTCTCGGATGGACGTGATGAGGGCCACGTCTGCCAGCGCCTGCAGTGCCACCAGCTGCAGGCAATACCACATGAGGCAGTGGAGAAACAACTATTATCAGTGCAGACAGGGGCTGCGGTTGGCTCAAGCTGGTGGGTTACCAACTTGAATTATGGTGTTGAAGTTGTGCGCACCTCCATGATTGAACACACAGCACACCCCTTTCCGCACTTGGCAGTCCGTGCAAAGGGTTGCTCAAATACGAAACCCAAAGCCTCCAACCTTCTACTTGAAGCGATGCTACATGAAACTTGTTCACCCGGCATGGCCTGCAGCGCCACCAGCTGCCGGCGCTACCAGGTGCAGCAGTAGAGGAAAACAACCGCTGTCAGTGTGGGCTGAGCAGGGGGGCTCGCCTGGCCCCGTCGCAACAGCTGCTGCTGAGCAGCTGCCGCTGGTGGAGCACATGCTGCTGCTGAGCACACGCTTATGGGGCAGCTGCTGAGAAGACCGCTCACCTGGTCCCTTTGCACCAGCCGCTGCTGAGCACATATCTTCTGCTGCGCACATGCTGCTGCTGATTCACAAATTCTTGTTTGGCAACGGCACACTCACCTGGTCCCTCGGCAGCGCGCGCTTCATGTAGGTCACCGGGCAATAGCCCCAATATTTATTGCATTTTTTTGTTCACTGTTTCTTTGAAACATTGAAATATACCGGTATACTTCGAAGTTTACATACCCCTTTGCACGGTCCGCCCAGGGTGACGGCCCCTACCGGTGAGGAGATCTAGAGTTTATCGCTCCTAGATGAGTTTTCATAGATATACTAGTGTGCAGGCGGGTGTGCTGCGTGCCCGGCGCTGTGCAAGCGGGACTGTGGCTGCCGCTGCTGAGCACAACCATTGCTGGGGCAGCTGCTGAGCAGGGCGCTCACCTGGTCCCTCGGCAGCGCGCGCTTGACGTAGACCACCGGGCAGTAGTCAGATGTCCCCCAGCACCCGTTCACGCGCCCCACCAGCGCGTCCACCGCTTTGCGCAGTGGCTTGTCCGCGCGCCTGCGCGCAAGAGCACATACTTCAAGTACTTAAAGTTAGTCAATGACAGTGCTCAGCGGCAAATGGGTGTATGATTTCACCAAGTGCGCCAAACCAGCGCGTCCACCGCCTTGCGCAAAGGCGTTGTCCGCGCGCCTGCGCGCAAGAGCACATACTTCAAGTACTCGAAGGTAGTCAAAGACAGTGCTCAGCGGCAAAAAATGGGTGTATGATTTCACCAAGTGCGCCAAACCAGCGTGTCCACCGCCTTGCCGCGCGCCTGCGCGCAAGAACACATACTTCAAGTACTTGAAGTGAGTGAGTGGCAGTGCTCAGCGCGGGAGATCAGTGCATGACTTCAACAAGTACGCGCCCCACCAGCGCGTCCACCGCCTTGCACAGCGGCTTGGGCGTGCGCCCACAAACATAGGCACATACTTCAAGTACTGGAAGTGAGTAAATGACAGTGCTCAGCGGGCAATTGGTGCATGACCTCACCAAGTACGCGGCGCAGTGGCTCGTGAACGGGCAGTCACCTGTTGAGGCGTGCACGCACTGCTTGCCGGAGCCCCACTTGTCTCTGACAATGCGCCGCTACAACTCGAAGTGTGCACCTATGACACTTCAAGTCGAATGTGCACCTATGAACTTCCATTTGAAGCGCACGCTGGTGCCCCAGCTGTCCCGGACGATGGCAAATATGACCACGCGCCCACGCCAGTCCGCGTACGGCCCCAACTTCAAGTCTGCACGCACGAACTTCAACTTCAAATTTGTGCCCATGAAAACTTCAACTTCAAGCGCACGCACCGCTTGCCGGCGCCCCAGTTGTCCCTGACGATGGCAAACATGACCACGCGCCCGCGCCAGTCCGCATAGCGCTCCAACAGGGACTCCATGGCCAGCAGCTTCAGGGGCATGCCCTATAGGGGGGCACCGGGAGGAGGGGGGGG
>JAULBY010045674.1:0-12650 GCA_032358315.1 Ophiocytium majus
TCGAGACACTACCACAGGGGCTACGGCTACGAGCCAAGTGCTTCGCATAAAGACATCAACGTGATACCATCGACCAACCCCTATTTTGAGAGGCAAAAATGAGCCTTGCAGTACTAGCCGATCACATGGCATCGAAGGGTCGCGGCCCTGATTCGATGCTTATTCACATGTCCCCGTCCGAGGTGCACGGGCTTCAAGCCTTGGCTCAAATGCACGGTGGTTCGTTGACCATTAACCCTGAAACGGGTTTGCCTGAAGCTGGTTGGCTGGATAAACTCTTGCCCGCAGTTATTGGTTTTGCTATTAATACGTTTGCGCCGGGCGTCGGCACTGCAATTGGCGAAGCTTTGATGGGCGCTGGCGCGGCTGGTGCTGGCGCTGTTGGTACTGGACTTTTGGTTGGTGGTGCTCAAGCTATTCGGACTGGCAATCTTGGTGAAGGTATTTCCGCTGGCTTGGGTGCTTATGGCGGGGCTAACATAGCCGGTAGCTTGGCTGGCACTGGCGGTAGTATTTTGAGTGGAGAAGCAACTAGTTTGGCTGCAAATGAAGCGGCAAGACAAGCTGGGGATGAAGCTATTAGAAGCGGTCTAGCGGAAGGACTTTCTGGAGAAGCGCTTGAAGCGGCTAAACGGACTGCTATGGATCAAGCTGCCAGTAGCACTGCTCAAGTTGCGTCCGAGGCTTCTCCTTGGGACAAAATTTCTAAAGGGTTTGAGGCTGCAAAAGATAACCCACAGTCAGCGCTCCGCGCTAATGCTAAAAACTTGATGTACGCAGCGGCCCCTATTTTTGCCGACGCGGGAGTACAAGGCAAAATGCCCCAAACAGTCACTAAACCCGGCATGATTCGCCCTTATTCCTACGACCCATACGGCGGTACGTACACAGCCGGAATTCCGTACGAGGCTAAGGCTACTAGAGCTGCTGAAGGCGGCTTGATGGGTATGAACAACGGCGGCTACAACCCGGGCCAATTAGATTTTGTTCAGAATAGTGAGCCCGTTGCACGTATGGCATCGGGCGGTATTGCAGGGTATGCGGCGGGTGATCTTGTGCTGCCAACAGATTGGGGAGTCGCGGGCGGTAAGTATGACGACCCAAAAGAAAAGATTGACTACTTTAACCAGAACAACATTACGGCAGATCAACTGCTGAACGCTAAACAAGGCGTAACGCAGGGCGATATTGACTGGATGGTGGATCAAGGGTACTCTCCTTACAACCCTGCACCGGGCTCAAACAAGTACGTTCAAAACGTCAGCGACTACTTTACAAACAACCCCACCGCAACGTACGCGGACATTCAAAAAACGGCAGAAGGGTTGAACCCCGCAGATGTACAAGCCGCAATGGCCAAAGCAGGATTGTCAGGCGCAGCGCAGTTTGCTGCGTTTAACCAAAACATTGGTGACACACGCAACGTGGACGAAACGTACGGCGGTTTGAAGGGCTTGAGCAGTAACATCAACTACTGGTTGCAAAATCACCCCGGTGCTTCGTTGAATGACTTCCAAAACGAAATGAAAAAGTGGGAGCTTAATGAGGACGACATCCGGCGAGCAACAGGTAAAGCATCGACTGACCTGTTTACCGGCAAGCTTACAACGGTGTTCAACCCCGCAGAAGGCGCAGGCGGTAATACAGGCGCGGGCGTAGTGGGTGGTGGCACAGTGGTCAACCCCAACGGCACAATCACAACGTCTCCTGTTATCCCCGGCATCCCTGTTGGCGGCTTCACAGGTATGACCGATGTGCGCAATGCGTACACCACGGGTGGTGGCAGTCTCGGCTATGTGTCCCCTACACTTACCCCCGCACAATTTAAAGCGCAATACGAAGACAAGCTAACTGGGGGCTCCAAACAAGCTTACGATTACTTGACTGGTAAAACTCCGTATTCTGCGACTCCATCTACACCTACTGGCGAAATTCAAAAACCGTACTGGGAGTCGGTCGGTAGAGCTCCGGTTAATTTGAAGACTAAAAAGTACGTCTACGTGGATGGAAAATATCAACTTAACCCTGACTATGTAAAACCAGCTTACGTTTTGGCTGCGGAAAAAGCCGCTTTGTCTAATAAAGATCAAGAGCCCACTACCGATCCCGGCGCTGGGAAAAAGTGGACATGGGACGATACGGCCCAAAAGTGGGGGGCAACCCAAACAGCAGAGGCAGCGGCGGCAGATGCAAAAGCAGCAGCAGATGCAAAAGCCATAAAAGATGCAGCAGACGTAGCGGAAGCCATGAAAGGCGTAGTGGCTAGGACCACGCAAGCGGCAGCAGCTGAAGGGGCTCCTGCTAATTGGGACGAAGCCGCGTATTTAGCCGCCTATCCTGATGTTGCCACAGAGTTGCGTACTGGGCGAGCAATTTCTGGTACTGGGTCAGTAAGATACTCCTCTGGCTATGGGCATTATTTAAAGTACGGCAAAAACCAAGGCTGGGACCCACACTTAAAAACAAGTTCTGGAACAACGGCAACAACGGCAACAACGGCAACAACGGCGAATGCTGGTGACAGCACCGACGTCTACACTAGTGCTGGTAGTGCTAAAAACGGGGGCCTTATGCAGTACTACGCTGGCGGCGGTATGGCTGGACAGTACAACCTTGGCGGCTACTCTGATGGCGGTCGTCTGCTGCGCGGCCCCGGTGATGGTGTGTCTGACTCTATCCCCGCAACAATTGGCGACAAGCGCCCTGCACGTTTGGCCGACGGCGAGTTCGTGGTTCCAGCCCGCATCGTGTCTGAGTTGGGTAATGGCTCAACCGAGGCCGGTGCGCGTAAACTGTACGCCATGATGGAGCGAGTACAAGCAGCCCGCCGAGGCACAGTCGGTAAAAAGAAAGTGGCTAAGAACAGCCGCGCCGACAGATATCTTCCCGCATAAGGAGTCACAACATGCCTGACAGTTCAGTTCCAACACAAATACAGCAAACGAACTATGGCTTCGCGCCAGAGGTCGCGCCTTACGCACAAAATTTGCTAGGCCAAGCGCAAGCGTTGACCGACGTAGAGTACAACCCGTACATGCAGTATCAGGGAGACCGCACTGCGCAGTTTGCCCCGTTGCAACAGTTGTCCTACGACAATGCAATGCAAATGAAAACTCAACCCCAGTTGCAAGATGCAACTGCTATGGCTGGGCAAGCTGGTTTGGGTGCGCTTAATACGGGGTACACATACAACCCGTACAACACAAAGTCTTTCACTGATCCGGGTACTGCTAACAACTACATGTCTCCGTACATGGACAATGTTGTTGCACGCCAACAACAAGACGCGCAACGTCAAGCTCAAATTGCTCAGCAAGCTCAAGGCGCTCAGGCTGCTCGTGCCGGTGCGTTCGGTGGTAGCGGTGACTATTTGATGCGTGCCCAAGCCGCTGGTAACTTGGCCCGTCAAAAGGGTGATATCGCTGCTACCGGGATGCAGAACGCATACCAGCAAGCTCAAGGGCAGTTCAACCAAGAGCAGGCTCAGGGCCAAGCAGCGGCGCAGCTTAACGCTCAACAAGGGCAGTTTGGCGCGGGGCTCGGCTTGCAAGGGCTGCAAACAGCTTTGACTAGCGCAAATACTCTGGGGCAATTAGGTCAAAATCAGTACCAGCAGAACATGGGTATCAATGCGTTGCAAAACCAGTACGGCTTGCAGCAGCAGTCGCAGATGCAGAAGGACATGGACACCAAGTACCAAGACTACTTGAATGCGCAGAACTATCCGTACAAGCAGCTCAGCTTTATGTCAGACATCATTCGTGGTGCACCGCTGACTCAGACTGGCTCGGCTATCTACCAAGCCCCCCCTTCTACAGCCCAGAATATTACGTCGTTGGGTCTTGGTGCTGCTGGTATCAGCAAACTTATAGGTTCCGCAGACGGTGGTTTGACTCGAAGTATGGCCAACGGTGGCGTGGCTATGTCTAACGGTGGCGGTCTCGGCGCACTTGCTTTGAACAACTTGGTCTAAGGAAATATCATGGCAATCGATATGGCATCGGTCTACGCCGAACGGTTTAGACAGAACCCTAATGCACTTCGTGCTGCGGTGATGGGCCAAAGCCCCGACCCCAAGCTGGACTCGTACACTGCGTTGAACGCACTGCGCCTAATCAAAGAAGCCGATATGATGGCCATGGCGGGTAAGGCACAACAGCCCACTTCTCAGCCCTCCATCCTTGCCGAGACATTGGCCCCTCCCGCACCTCCACAGGGTCTGGCTGGGATGATGCCTATGGGTGCCCCCGCAGGTCAGATGCCACAACAACGCCCCATGCCCCAAGCACAACAAGCTCCGGTTCAACAAGCCTCGGGTGGCTTGGCTGGCATGCCAATCTCCGAAGAGAACTACGCTGGCGGCGGTATCGTTGCTTTTGCTGAACCTACAGAAGAAAATAACTACAGCTTAGTTAAAGACCCTGATGCACCCGCAGTTAGTGCTAACCCTGATTTAGCTGAATTAGCTGCCCTGCCCGCATTTACATCTCGAGGCGATCCTGAGACTTACGGCAAGTTAGCTGCGATGTACCCCGGTGCTGTTGAAGAACTGCAAAACTTTGAATCTAGAGGTCTCACACCCAAAGAATACGAACAAGTACAAGCTAATGAAATCGCAGCGTATCGCAAAGCCATGGGCCCTAACACAGCTATGGAATCCATAGCTGCTGATATTGCGGAACGTAAGAAAGAGCGTACCGGTAACTTGGAAGAAGGCAAAGGCATAGCCTTATTAAAAGCCGCTCAAGCAGTTGTGCAAGGTAACAACTGGGTACGTGCATTTGCTGGCGCTGGTGCTGCTTTTGGTGACGAATACGGTCGCGCCCTTCAAGCCGATAAAGCTGAGAAGCGCAGTATTGCTTTGGCTGAGTTCAATATGGCCGACGCACAGCGCAAAGAAAATATTGGTCTGTTTAAAGAAGGCCGAGCCGCCGCTGACCGTGCTATGTCGGCTAGACAAGCCGCTGAGAAAGCTCGTTTGGATAAGACCAAAGCAGTGGCTGATGCGTTGTCTAAGGGTATGAGCGCAACCAAACCTTTGCGCAGTGCTTTTGGTGCTGGTGCTGGCGGGGCTAGTAGCAAAGACTTTATCGTTGGCCCCGAAACTTATTTGGCACAGATTAAAGAGGAGCACCCAGAATGGACTCCAGCAAAACAAAAAGCTGAAGCATTTAAGATTTTCCAACAGGGTAAATCTGCTGGACTCCAAGGGGCTGTGATAAAAGCCGATACTGCAACACAACAGCTTACAGCAAAACAGAACGGTATTGTGATTAGTAAATTGGCTGCATGGGATCAGTCTTCTGAAGCATACAAAGCCAACAAAGATGGTACTTACGCCGACAAAAGAGCAGCTAAAGAAGCCGATCTTCGTAGGCAAGCTATGGAAGGTGTGTTTGGCGGCGGTGATGACGATGAAACCCCTAGCGCAGCACCAACAGCCGCCCCTACCGCTAAACCGGGGACTGTATTAAACTACGACGCAAACGGTAAACGAATCAAATAAAGGGGTTTTATGGCTATCGAGGCACGACTTGCGGATGGAAGAATTCTTAGGTTCCCCGACGGCACAAAACCAGAAGTAGTTGATTCGACCGTTCAAAACTTGCTTGCGGAAAGCAAGCCCGCCCCTGCGCAAAAAGCTACGCAAAAAGCAGAGCCCGAAGCCGAGTATGACTTTGGTTCCGCAATGGGAACTGGTTCAGAAGAAATCATGGCGCAACCAAACGCGCCAAGGAAAACCTACACGGGCAGCGTGTTTGACACGCAACCGTTTAACCCTGAATTTAATCCCGCAGAAGCCGCACGCATGTCTCGTCGCGCCTATGCAGAAACTGCCGCAAAGCCACCTCGCCGTACGCAGTATGTGCAAGCCACGCCAAAAGAGCAGACGGAAAGAACCGTCGGGCAAACCGCGCTAGACACAACAATTGGTCTGCTTCAAGGCGCTGCAAGCGTTCCTAAAACCATTGCTGGAAACATTAACGCTGGTAACAACCCAGTTGCAAAGTTTTACGAAGAAGCTATCCAAGCTGGTGAGCGGTCTAAGTCCCCCTATTTGCGGAGTCAAGCAGCCGAGCGGGACGCATTTATTAAGAGCGTAACAGCCAACCAAGGTGAATTGGCTGGAACACGGGCTGCGTTCAATACTATGTTTAGCCCCGCTGGCGCAGACGTAATTGTTCAAGGCGCTGGTTCCATGGTTCCGACAGTGGGCATGAGCTTGTTAAAACTCGGGCAGGGTTCCATGATGGCGGTAAACGCCTTGTCTGTTGCTGGCGAAAGCGCTCAAAACACGGCGCAAAAACTTAGCCAAATGGACCCAGAAAACTGGAGCAATAGCAGCGCCTACCAAGAACTACGCAACTCTGGCATGTCCCATCAAGATGCGGTCAACATGCTGGCCCCGTTATTTGCTCTGCCTTCTCAGCTACTCGGTGGCGTTATTGGCGCTGCATCTGGCGTAACAGGCCTTGAAAAAACCCTTGCTGGTAAATCTATTAAAGGCGGGTCAAGGGAAAGAGCCGCACGTGCTAGCGCTGAACTGCTTGGCGAAGAAACTGAGACTCTAGCCCCTTCTTTTGTGGCCAACATTACACAGCGCATCTTTGACGATAAGCAATCATTAACTGAAGGGCTTGGAAGAGAGGCGGTCGAGACGGCTTTTGGCACTGTGCCCGGTGCGGCTATTGCGGCCTCTGGCCGGGCTGGTAAACCAAGCCCAAGAGTTTTACAACCTACAACAACACCAGCAGCAGCAGTTGAGCCTGTAGCTCCAGTCACTGAAGAAAAGCGGATTGAACCCACGTTTGATGAAGCTGCGTTTATGCAGCCCGCACCCCCCGTTGCAAAAGCTGCGCCTCCCGTTGCGCAACCTGTCGCACTTACCGAACAAATTAAAGCAATCGCCGAGCGGCTACAAAAACGTGGTATCTCACGTAAAGCTGCCTTGGCTATGGCAGAAAGGGAAGTTGCCGCTGCTCAAAAAGCAGCAAAACCATCTCCGGAAACAGCGCCCGAAGCTACGCCTACAGACAAAATACCTGAAGGCCGGGTAGAAGAAATTACACAAGACCTGATTGCGGCGGGCGTGCCTCCCCAACAAGCAGCAATCGACGCAAAAATACTAGCCCAAGAGGAAGCAAATGCAGATGAGCTTGCGCAAGCAGAAGCAGGAGGAACTGAAAATGTTGCAGCACCTGTCAGTAAGCCAGTTGGAGCAAGCCCTAGCGTGGTTGGACAGCCCAGTGCAGAGCCCACCACCGAAGGAGCTGGAGTCGATGAATCAAGTGGAGTGGTTCGTGCTGGACAGACTACTACAGACGTTAATGCTGGAGCGGGAGTCGAGCCGACTGCATTGACAGAAAAGGTTTATCGGGGTGGTACTGGGGGCACTAAGTCTGAGGCTTCCAATCGCCCACAATGGTTTTCTTCTAACCCGCAAGTTGCCTCTAAGTTTGCATCTCAAAATGGGGAAGAAGGGCAAGTTCAAGAAAGCGAAGTGGAACTCAAGAATCCATTAGTTATCGACGCACAAGGCGCATATTGGTTTCAAATTCCGTTTGAAGGCGAGAATCGCGTATCCGATTCCCTTGCGGAACTAGCACGCCAACGTGGGTACGATGGCCTTGTCTTGCGTAACGTAAACGAATCGGATGGAAACATTGAGGTAGAACCATCCGATGTGATAGTTAAGTTTGCAAAGCCACCTACACTAGAAGCAGCCCCTGCCCCAAGCGATAAAGCCTACATATCTAATCTAGAAAAAAGGCAGGAGCTTGTCTCCACAATGGATGCCCTTGCGGAAGAAGCAGAGAAAACTGGAAATGAACTCTTTGATCTTGCGCCTTCACAGCAGCAAGACTCGCCCTTACGCCAAAAGCTAGACAGTTTAAACGCGCAAACTGACGAGGTAATTGCGCAAATTGATGCCCTTGATGCAGAGCGCACTGCCCCTAAAACAGAAGGAACCGAAGCCGAGCGGATCAAAGCAGAGGATGAACGGATTGCAACGTACGAGGCTAAGAAAGCTAAAGCCCAACAAATTGCTCGTACAAACGCAAGTTCTGCTTTTGACCAAGTAGGTGAATACGATGGGGACATTAACGCCGCTTTAGATTCTTACCGCACAAACATGGCGGATACGCTGGCGGAAGAAGGGCTACGAAATGACCCTGACTACGACAGCCTACTTGCCGCAGCAGACCGTGCATTTGACGACGAAGTTAACAAGCAAAAAGGAGCCGAACTTGGCACTGCGACCACTGAAACCGTCCAAACAGAAACGCAAAAACAAGAAGCACCCGCAGCCGGAGTAGCCAAAGGCAAACGCGGACGCCCACCCGTTGCGCAGACGCACGTAGTTGTACCAACCGCAGACGGTAGGTTTGAGCACGTAGCCAACGGCGAAGTGATGGGTAGCTACGCAAACAAAAAGCAAGCTACTGCGGCGGTCAATTTGGCCAAGGCTAAAGACAAGGGCGATGCCGCCCTGATTGCTACGAACCAAGCCAAGCTGGATGCCGCACTTGCTTCTACTGGTCGAGGCCGACCCGCTAAAGCTACGACTGAAGCTGGTACTACTGAGCTAGACAAAGAAACCAAAGTGGAGATGAACGCTTTGGAGTCGGCGCTTGACACGTACAACTCGCCTGACAGCAACAAAACCAGCATAGCCAGCGCAGCGGAATACATAAACGATGCCGCCAATGATGCTACGTTGCCCAAGCCTGTGCGGGAACGCGCCAAACAAATGCTTGAAGATGATGTCGATCCAAAAGACATCCCTAAGAAACTGCGTTCGACAGAAAGAAACGTAGGCAAAGCCGACACAGGCTTCAACAGTGCTACTACTGGCGCACAAGCTATTGCGCAAGTCATCAAGACCGGTAACGCATTTCAAAGGTATGTGGCTCAACGCATCCGCAACTACTTGAACGGCGTCAAGTTTGTTGTCCTCGAAGTAGGGGACACAATTCCAAAAGAGATGAAGAACGCTCGTGGTCTGTTTGTTTACGATGCCAAAGCAAAGACACGTACTGTGTACGTGCGCGGTGCTAGTTTTGGGGCTGGCCAAGGCGTTAATAACATCACTGTGCTGCACGAATTGCTGCACGCTGCTACGGCCCAACGTATTGGGCTGAGTCTCATCAAGGGTTTCCAAAACTTCCAGCTTAAGCTGTTCAAGCGTGAGATGCAGGCTCTGGCTAAGCGTGTCCAAGAAGCGTACGAGATCGACTTGGCTATTGGAGAGTTGTCTCCTGAGATGCGCGATTTAGTCAACGGCACTCTTGTTGTGGATGAAGCAACGGGCAAAGCCAGCTACGAAATCTTTAGCTCCCCCGATGAGTTCTTAGCCTACGGCATGTCAAGCCCTGTGTTCCAAAGATTCTTGATGGGCATCAAGGGTAAGCAGACCGAGGCAACGGGCTTCTCCGCTTTTGTCAAAAACATTCGCGATCTGTTTGGTATTCAAGAAGGCACAGCTACTGCGTTCTCTGATCTGGTCAACATTACCGACAAGATGCTGGACACTCGGATGGAGGCTGTACCAGCTTCCGAGCAAAAGAGTAAATCGCTCCGACAAGCGGACAACATAAAGCCCACTGAGTTTGATGAGCAAGCCGACCTCAGAGCAAAGCGTTCCGCGCTGGAGTTGGAACGTGCCGCACGCAAAGCCAAGCAAAAGGTAGCCGAGTCACGTGAAGGTGACGTAGCCTCTGCGGTTGAGTCTATGCAGAAAGAGCGTGACCCTTCTAAGGTGCGTCAGATTCTTGCCAACGCTTGGAGCACAATGGATTACGCCCAGCGTGAAGCTATGGTGCGCTTGCCTACGTTTGACTTCCTTGCCAAGTGGGCTGCGGAAAAAGGCGTGAATGCACTGACCCAAACCAACATGTACATCGAGCGCATGCTCGGTATGTCGCAGCAGTTCTTGGCTGGCGCTGAGCAAGTCGTCGGCATGCTTGATCGCGGGTTTAAAGAAGACCCCAATCTCAGTCGTGCAGCGTTTGAAGACTTTGTGTATGCCACAACAGTTGCAGAGATTGATCCATCTGATGTCAATGCAGTTGAGCGCAGCAAAACACTCGATGCCGACTACAAAGCACTTGGCCCTGTGGGTCAGCGCATGTACAAAGCCCTGAAGGATTACTACGAGTCGATCATCGAGTTGTACTCTGACTTACTGGATGACCAGATTCAAAACGCGCAGGGGCTGACGCAAGAAGACAAGAACAACTTGATGGCTATGCTGCGCAAGACGTTCGAAGCTAAAGCTCGTATCCGTCCGTACTTCCCATTGGTGCGCCGTGGTGACTTCTGGTTGGCTATCGGCAAGGGCGAGAAGCGCAGGTTCTACACGTTTGAAACCCGTATTGAGCGCAACAACAAGGCCGCTGAGCTTGCCGCTCACAAAGGCGATGATGTTGAAGACCTGCTGTTCCGCCAAGAGTTTGTGCAGGGTAACGACCTTGGTTCTCTGCGTACAGCGTCCAAAGATTCCAGCCAGATGCTCAAGCAGACGTTTGACGCCATCGACAAAATGGACATGGGCGAGGGTTCTGCCGAGGCTAAAGAAGGCTTGAAGGATGCGGTCTACCAAATCTATTTGAGCTCGATGCCTGAGCAGACTTTCCGTAAGCAGTTTACGCATCGTAAGAACCGCACGGGTTTCAGCACTGACGTCCGGCGCAATGTGGCTACCACTGCTGCAAAACAAGCAACACAGTTGGCCCGGTTGAAGTACGCGCCACTGCTCCGTAACTCTTTGTCGGCTGCACGGGATTCGATCCGTGAGCAAGAAGAGTTGTCCCCGTTTGTGCGTGAAGCTGAGAAGCGTGTCAACTTGGCTCTGTCTGGTGGTAGTAGTGCTCTGGGTGATGCTGTTGCTGGTGCAGCTAACAAAGCGTCCTTCTTCTGGTACTTGTCTTCTCCAGCGTCGGCGCTGATTCAACCATCCAGTATCTTTATCTCTGGCTTACCTGTACTTGCGGGTAACTACAGTGTTAGCGGCGCTGCAACCGAACTTGCGAAGATGACCGTATTGGTTAACCAGTACAGTGTGTTGCGTGTCAATTCAGACGGCACAACATCTATTGCTGCGCCAAGTATTGCAAACAACAAGTCGTTGCCCGAAGACGAGCGTAAAGCCATCAGTGAGATGGTGTCGCGTGGCGTATCTCAGTCTACCTATGCTTCTTTGGTGTGGGGCTACAAGCAGACGCCAACGGACTCGATGTACTTTGGCCTGAACAAAGGTTGGGGCAATATCCCTGTTGCCTACGGCAAGGGCAAGCGCTTGGGTAGCTTTTTGGTCGGTGCACTGATGCACAACACTGAGCGTTTGAGCCGTGAGGCTGTGTACTTGGCTGCGTATCGACTGGGTAAAAAAGCTGGTCTGTCGTACGAAGAAGCTGTGCAGAAGGCAGTGGACTCTACCAACGAGGCACTTGGTAACTACGATGTCTCGAACAAGCCCCGCTTCATGCAGCAGGGTATTGGTAAGGTCGCGTTCCAGTTCAAGATGTATCCGTTGCAGATGACTCTGCTGATGCTGACCAACTTGAAGAAGATGATGCCGTTCCTCAACAAAGAGGGCAAGAAAGAAGCAGCGACTAAGTTCTTCGGCATGATGGGCACTTCTGGTTTCTTGGCTGGCACTGCGGGTATGGCTCTGTTCTCTCCAATCATGGGCTTGCTCGGTTGGGCTTGGGGCAAGATGGGCGATGACGAAGACTGGCCTGAAGAGCTTAGAAAACTTGACTTCTTGACTTGGTTCCATACCGTTGCACTTCCAGAAAAGTTGGGCGACGTTACGGTTGGTGGCGTACCTGTAAGCGATTTGATTGAGCGTGGCCCGTTGAACGCAATCACGGGTTACGACATTGCTTCTCGTATTGGGCTTAACGATTTGTGGGGGCGCGACAGCAAAGAAACTAAGACCGCCCGGGACAGCGCAATTGCTTACATGCTTGACCACTTTGCTGGCCCTACAGCAAGTCTGGGCCTGAGTTTTGCCGACGCCTACGATGCGTACGCAATGGGCGACTATCAGAAGATGCAAGAGAAGCTGGCCCCCGCAGCAATCCGCAATTTGCTGGTTGCCAAAAAATATGCGGATGAAGGCATGAAGACTGGTCGAGGTGTGGAGTTGGTCGGCAAAGACGATGTGAAGACTGGCGAGTTGATCGGTCAGGCTATTGGCTTCCGCCCCGACATTCTTGCGGCTACACAAGGGCCGAGCTTCAAACTTGCGGGTGTTGAGCAGCGCATACTGAACCAACGTGGTTTGATCCTAAACAAGTTGGACTTCCAGTTGCGGCAGGACACCGACAAGGGTGACGAAAACTTTGACAAGATCATAGAGAACGAGGTCACTAAGTTCAACACGAAGTACCCGTCCTATGCTCTGGACGCCGACGCAATTTTCAACTCGCTGGAGAAGAAAGCTGAACAACGTGCGGGTTCTCGTGCAGGTGTAATCGCCACCGAGAAAAATATCCCGATCATTGAAGAGGCTACCGACACTTTGGAAAAACGATTGGACGCACGCGCTGCGGAAATGAAAGCTCGACGCGAAAAAAACCCCCGGTGATTAGCCGGGGGCTAAGGGGAGTTTCCATGAAAGTACCTACGTCGGCAACTGCATA
>JAULBY010045685.1:0-12648 GCA_032358315.1 Ophiocytium majus
ATCCATCCCGGGAGTAAAATTGTTGATGTTAGGCTGAAACACGAAATCCGTGTTTCGTGTACCATGTTGTTTTCCGTACCGTGTCCAAACTCTAGCCATGTGCTGTGCCAACTGCAGTGCCCATGTGTGCATGTATGAGATGCACTGTCGTGCACCGATGAGTACTTTGTGGGCACATCGCGTGTGCCGCCACCACAGCATGTCACAATTTGAAAACTAATAGCAGATATCTCGGCCTCTCCGCATGGCGACACGCATTCGTGCAGGAGTGGGAAGACAGCACAGTGAAAATTGCATCTGCCAAGGGACAGGCACTGCTGACGATCCTGGGGTACGGCTTCAAACAGGATGCAGGCGCCTACATATGTGAGGTGGCGGACTCCGAGGGTGGCTACTCGAGCCGCACGCTCAATGCCACATGGTAAGCGAGCACCTTGATGCCAGGGGAAGCATAGACTGGCATGTTGTAACCAGCATGGTTGAGCTGTGCTTCTACACCTATTCGAAGTGACATGCGACCAGGCCGAGCATGGCTGAGCTGCGCTTTTACACCTGTGGAAGTGACACTTTGTGTGTGTGTGGGGGGGGGGTCATCACTGTGTGACCGCTTGGCTTGTTGTCCAGGCACCTGTCAAACACCTACACAACAGTAGCCTAAGGTGCCTGGAAGGTGCCTGCATAATAGGCTGTCGACGTCCAACTCGCCCGACCGGTCACGCTCCCAAACACCGCCTCTAGAAGTGAGCCCAACCACCACAGACTACAGTGTTGAACTACAGTTTTCCCAGGAGACCTGCTGTGTCCACATCAGAGGTCCCAACTGAGAGCACTCCAGTCCGGTTCGTTGCTGCTGCCACGTGGATGCCAGCACAGGTGTGCCTCTGTGCTCAGTACCAGGACTGGGAATGGGAGGCTGGTCATTCCCTGGCCGGTATTGTACCGGAAAGCAAATGTCTGGTCATCAGACCACGCGTACGATGTACTTTATTTTAAGCCTGGGCGTCTTGCACCCGCGCTGCTGCCGTACAGGATCAAGCCACGTCTGATCACCTGTGAGACCCTGCCCTACTACTATGGAGTGGGGACGCAGACGGGGATGCAGCGCCTGCTCGTCCTGAAGCGCTTCGACGACGATGCGCCCATAACCATCTTCGGCGGAGAGTCCACGGATGTGTCTGTGGTTTTCACAGTACAGGCGCAAATCCTGGAGGTGACACCCACCAGCTCACCCACCTGGTAAGCTAGGCAACAGCTGTGACAAAGTTATTATCATCTTAGGATGTTTGACATATTTATTGCCTTTCCATTACACGGTGGTATGTGTTGTTCAATATCTAAATTGCGGTTTCTCCAGGTAATGCCGTGTGTCTGTGTTGGGATGCCAGCCATCTCCGTGTTCATGAACTACTTCAAGAAGTATGATTTTGCTGTAGGTTGAGATGGCCAGTGAGCGCCAAAGCGTTACCGGACACTTGTCCTGGACTAATCGTCTTCAACCATTTGGTTCTGAAAAATCAAGTGCTGTTATTACACCCCACATATGGCGCGGCAACCCCCGTGCACTTCACGTGCGCATGAGTGGAAAAATCATGACCAAACATGCATCTCCTGTTGCTACTGTAGCTGGCAAGATGGCAATGTACGGCTGTAGCATGCTGCCACAGCACTACTCTACTCTAGTGAGTTACAAAAACATGTGCTGTACCAAGTCGAAGATTGGCGCTCTGCTGAGCGAAGCCGATGTACACCGCAAGCCTGCAAGTGCAACACCTGCGGTGCCAGGTTCGGTGTTCTTGTTTCAACGCCGAACACTTCACACACGTTCTGCTGTACTTGAATGAGTACATGCCGCCGCACGGCAGAGGATTCTGTGCCCTGCGCTGCTGACCCATGCACTGCGGCTGCTGCCATATAACGTCACCAGGGGCGGAGGCTCCATGGACGTCACCGTGGTGGGTGTTAACGCGTCCGCCAGTGACTACTATGTCCAATGGAGAGACAACGCCAAGAATAACAGCATTGCGGTGGGGCCTGTTGGACCGCAGCAGTGCACGGGCACTGCAGACAGGAGCGTCAGCTGCCTGTCCGTCACTGTTCCACTCTGGTGAGTTCTCGCTGGGGGCAGGCATCGACGGAAGTGCATGGTAGGGGTTGCAGCATCACTGCCACCATGCCCCACCAATCTGCTGCGCTCTGGTTGTCAGCTGAGCTTTTGCACAGCAGTACAGTAGTACAGTGCACCATATCATTGGCTCCGAAACGGGAGATTGAACTTCGGACGCCTCAGCAGCAACCCTGGTCGTAAGTGGAAGTCGCATGTGCTGTTACCACACTCACCGGACACAACTGCTACCATGCGCATCCCGTGTGTTGTGCAGGTCGTTCGATGTGCAAAACACCTCAACGGTGGACGTCACGGTCTTCAAGGAGGAGGGCCAGCCAATCACGAGCAGCGTAAAATACACCTATACTGCGTATGCAGTGGACTTCTTCCAGGTCACGGTCTCGCTGTCCGTGGGGGGGTTCACAGGCCAGTGGGACGCGGCCACTCAGACGGCATTCAAGTCCGTCATTGCCTCCATTGCCGGCATACCGGAGACGGAAGTGTCCATTGATGTGAGGCTGATGCTGGCTCCCTGCGGGCATTTAGCGTCGTCATGTGCACTGTAGTACAGTAACTGAAGTATATAGTGCAGGTTGCCCGCGCAGACTCCCAAGCAGACTCAGAGCAATACGTGATAAGTGAGGGGTCTTGGGCGAGAGAAAAAGTGTTATCTCTTCTTTACGACTCCCTTATATCCACACTTGCGAGCAAGCCCTGATTGTCCTGATTGTTGCACCATGGCATTCGACCCACAGCGACTGCCAGTGGAGCACCCCGCGAGCGCAAATCCCGCTGCACTCGTGTGTAGCCGGCTCTAAGCGGTCAATGTCCAGGCATTAAAAGGCATTGCCGGCACTGACTAGTTGACCACAGGTGGTAGCTCTGTGGCAGTGTGCTAGACAGGGCCCAGCAATGAACAGTTGGCCGCACTTTCTACTGTAACTGTTCGCCTTTTTCGCTGCGGCGGCTGCCCCCCCCTTACACGATGCCAACTTTGTCCAACTATCGATGGGCCACGCCTGCCATTGGTTAAAACCTAGCTACACATGTTGAAAGGCTTGCACTGGCTGGCGCCCCCTGCGATTTTTGCCGCAGGCTTCGGCATCCGCGCGGCGCAAGTGGCGACGCCTGTCGGGGAGCACCCTGGAGCTCTCTGGCAACATTGTGACGTCGAACCAGAAGGAGGCGACCACGGCGGTGACGTCGCTGAGCGTGGGCACGGACCTGGCCGGCCCACTGGCAGCAAAAGGCGTGCACGTGAGTTCCCCTGCAAGGAAGGGGGGGGCTGAAGCACTGTGTACTGTGTGGGCCCGGATTCAATTTGGCCGCCAAAAACTAAACCGGTGATGATGCAAACTGGCAAGTAAATGACCAGCCCCTGGTACATTTTTGTAAATGCATCGAAGTCCCTTACCGGACAAACTGAGAACAGTAGTGGCTACAGCTGTACGGCCAGCATGTACCGGCCATTCCGGTATACCGGCCAGTATATGGCTATATGGCCAACCGGGGGGGGGGGGGGGGGGCGATTTTTCCGGTCTCTATATGTCATTAAACTACCTCCAAATATGTACCGTACGTATTTAAGTACCTGCCCAGTTTCACATCCATCATGGTTTCAACGGCCACCAATGTCAGTACAACGGAGTGCGCCTGATGAAATCGGTACACAAAATGTATTGCCTGACTGAATACCTGGGTCAATTACTTGTGGTCGCTGTTTTGTACCTCGATCGCGATCAGAGTACATTAGACAACTAGCATGACCTGATTCCGTAGCTACGCATATGCCAGATGTGGCTGACGCTCTGTGAAGCTCCTGCAGTAATCGTGCAGTATCTTGAGAGTGTTTGAGCATTTTCGAATGTGTTGGCCTTTTTTGCCAGTATAACGGTAATGCAGCCCTACACTCAAGTACCCCAGTGCGCATGCACCAGTTGGCACACTTTATCAGGGGCGGTTATGGGGGTGCTCAGCGGGTGATGCATGCGGAAGTAGGTGTGTGTAGCCACACAGAGCGGCAGTGCACCTGCCACGCTGCAATGGAGGGGCACCAGCAGTGAGTATACTAGTAGTGGTATGTAATACATGCATAATTCTAAGTACGCTCTCTTTTAAGTACACAGTATTTACATGTACATACTAAGTATATTTACTGAAGTATACTACTATGCCTAGCTGCCCGCCCTCCTTGCTTGGCACCGCATGCCGAGTGACTTGCATTCGCTTCACACTGCTGGCCCGACAAAAATTGTACAGGTGGCATCGGCAAACGTGGCGGCGGTGGCCCAAACGTCAGTCAAGGCAGCGATCAACTGCGGCAAGATGGGCATGGCACAGGCACGCACAGTGTCCGCAACCAAGCGTTTTGTGCTGTACGACCTGCTATGTTTGTGTGCGCTGCTGCACGTGTACCATCTGCGTGAACGGTTTTCGGTGCGCGCATAAATTCAACCGCACCCTAGCTGCATGCATGAGGTAGGGACTCCAGACGGCTGTATATCCTATGGCGGGCCCGCCTGCCCACTCGAACGCCCCGCTCGCCTCTCGACCTGGCTCCCGTTGTGCTCCAGTGGTGGTGCCCCCCGTATGGTGGTGTGCATGTGACCCTTGTGCCTACAAACGAAAGCTGCTGGTACCAGGCTCCAGTGGCCTGTGGCACCACCCTGTGTGCGTTCCCAGTACGGCCTCACCCCCACTCTGCTTCGTGCTGCCGCTGCACAACACCTGGTCCAGCTCCTCCACTCATCTACACAGTGCGCTCTGTGCCCTTGGCCGCTGCCATGCAGATCCAAGATGCATTCGGCCAGTACACGTGCGTCATTTGCGGCGCAGGCACGTACTGCTCTGACCCCGTCGGCTGTCCCCTCGAGTGCCCCAAGTGCCCCACTGGTGGCGACTGTTCCGCCCAGGTTGGCCACACACAACCGTGTTGGCATTGGTCAACAACAGAAAACATGCATTATGTGCACAACATTTGGCGAGAACCGCATCCGCCTTGTGTGCCTGGCTGGCACAACGACACTGGTGCCACCGTGCTCACCTTGCAACCACATCACAGTTTGAGCAGCAACGACCACGCAACAGCATCATACATGTCGAGCGCGCGTCAATCGACCACCACCGTTTCGAGCAAGCACCCAATCCAATCGATGACTTCAATTTTTTCACACCATTGTCTATCGATCACAAGCCTTGAACCCCGCTGATCGCCTCAACGACTGCGCCCGCCGCCGCACCGTTGCCATGTCAACAGGGCACCGGCATCCCGTCGGTCCTGCCTGGCTACTGGCGTGCCGATCCCACCAGCGCTGATACACATGAATTCGGCTACCACGCTTGTGTGACACCGGCCAACTGCCTCGGCGGCAACACCAGCACCTGTGCCACCGGCCTGTTGCAGGGCAGTCCCTTGTGTGGTGAGTTGCCACTGTAGGCGGTTGCTTACGTCTCCGCCTTGCAGCACACGCTCTTGCTGCAATGCCGCCCACCGCTCAATGTGCCTTGGTGCCTGACAGGGTGGTGAGGAGACCACCTGACAATGCTAGTACTTCGGAAGTTATACTACGCAGTACTTCATTAAGTACTTGCATTGCTACTTCATATAAGTTCGCATACTACTAGGTGTAGTTATGATGTACTTGCAAGTCAAATACTTCCGATGTACTTGAACAGTGAGCAGTAGACACATGAGGTACGACTCACAACCTACGAAGGACTTTTGCACGTGCACATAGTACACACGTGGGAATGTGCTTTAACGTAGGAGCTGCCACTGGAGTGCGCATGCTCGGTGCAGCTTGTTCGCCACGGCGGCGGCAAGCTTCTTGTACGCTGCGGCCATCCACCACTGCACTGCCCAGGGGAGCGCACAGTACTGGCGGCTGCAATTGCCAGTTTGAAGTGTCGTCAAAGTTTCTGCTGTGGCGTCAGTATCCCACAACCAGCTCCTCTTGCTTGGTTACAGCGTAGCAGTTTCCTATGACGGATCGGTGTTCCAAACACCCTCCCAAAGGGCAAACACAGGGTTAACGACAAAAATAATGTCCGCACTTACATGCGTGACACTTTTAATGTTTAACCTGCGCCCAGCAGGCGCTAGCAGGCGCACGTTGTAGTGGTGGTGCGGGGTGCGCACGATCGATAGGTGCAGCCCGCGCCTGCCTGCCATCAGCAGCAGCGCACCGGGCACCGCCATCGCATCTTAGGTTGGCCCACGCACCACCAGCACATCTTAGGTTGCACCAGCCAGGTGTGCGCATCATAGGTTTGCACCAGGCACGGTGTGCGCAACTTAGCCGCACCAGCAAGGTGTGCGCATCTTAGGGTGCACCAGGCACGGTGTACGCATCTTAGGGTGCACCAGGCGCCACCAGCGTGCAGCGGTAGATGGTTTGGGTTCGGGTTAGCTATCTTTGTTTTTAAAAGAGGATCGCTAACGCTAACCCAAACCCAACCCCGTGCTTGGTGCTTGATGGTGGTGCCTGGTGCACCCTAAGATGCGCACACCGTGCCTGGTGCACCCTAAGCTGCGCACACCGTGCCTGGCGCGCTGTCTTAATGCTGGTGCCTGACGCAACCTAAGATGCGCACACCGTGCCTGGCGCGCTGCTGACATGCCGGTGCCTGGCGCACCCTAAGATGCGATGGCCGTGCCCGGTGCGCTGCTGATGGCAGGCACCTATTGCGCACCCCACACTCACACCGTCGCCTGCTGGGCGCATGTTAAACATTAAAAGTGTCGCGCATGCAAGTGCGGACATTATTCTTGTCGTTCACCCCCTCCTGTGATGTGTCAGCCCTACTTATTAGTAGGTGGACATGCGTCACAACTGCAGCCGCTTGCCGTTGTGGCGTCGTGGCAAAGCGCTCTCCTCCGTGTCTACACCAGGCCATCAGGCACACGGCGGTCACCGCCAAAAAAACTCGGCAAGGCTGCACACATACACGACACGCTCAGTGTGTGTGTTGTTCACACTCACACACATACTCTGTGTGACACACAGTAGCGCTGCGCCGCTTCGCGCAGCTGCAGCGCTGCGGCACAAGGTTTAGCAGCAAGCTGCTGAGCACTGAGCACTCACTTGCTTGCGAGCTGCGTGCATGCCTGTCGAAAAGGAGAGGGAAAGCACGCAAGCGGGGCGCCATCCGTCACTCGAGTAGGTCGCCGCCGCAGCAGCAGGTGTGGTCAGTGGTCAACACGTCACGGCAGGCAGGCGCGGTGTGTGGTGGCCGTTTGTGAACCCGCTTCCGCCATGGCTCCGCCTGTCTCCGTAGCGCTGCTAGATTTTTCGTCGAGCTCCCTCCCGACACGCCGGCGCCGCCCCCTACATGCATCAAGCAGCGCCTGCATGCATCATACTGGTGTGTGACCCTCGGCAGCACTTTTGCGTTTCCAACCGCCAGCTCGTAACAGCCAGTCCCACGCACACACACAAGCAGCTGCGTTGTGAACGCAGGAAGGCGCAGCACACACAGACACACCGCACCACACACAGCAGCGCGCTGGGGTGGCGCGACCTTACCAACCAACTACTCCCTTCCAGGCTGCTGCAGTTGGTGCCTCTTCCAATGACTGCAATCAGCCGACTGAACACAGTGGGCCCAGCAGTAGCGAACAGCAGGGCAAAGCCGTCCAGGTGGACTCCTAACGAGGATGCGAGGCTGCTGTTGCCCGCTTCAGCGAGCGCAACTGGCGCCGCATTGCCGAGCTCGTGGGCACGGACAAGACCGGCGTGCAGGCCATGCAGCGGTGGAAGCGCCGACCTGAGAAAGGTGAGCTCTAAAAGGCCGCGAGTACTGTCCAGCCCGAAACGCGCGCTGGCGACCTTCACAAGCTCATCAGCAGGCACACTGCTCTGTCTGTGTGTGTGTGTGTGTGTGTCGACGCGCGCCTGTGCACACTTTGGTGACAGTTATCCAGCGCATTGCTGTAGCACGCGCAACCATTGTCACAGCCGTGCCGTGTGTCCGTGCTCCCGCGTGTGCAGCATGCCTGCTGCAGAAGTGTTTCGGGGCGCGCGCACACACACACTTTGAAGGTGGCGGCGGTATCGCTGCTGCGCGCGAGGCTGCTGTGTCCTCAACCAGCACACACCGCTGCTGCCGGCTACTGCCGTTCCCTGTGACTTCGTTGCAGGGCCGCTGGAACGAAGAGGAAGACGCACTGCTGTCCGAACTGGTCACCAAGAGGTTCAGGACGTGGTCCGAGCTGGCGGCGCGCATCCCGTTCCGCAGCACCAAGCAGTGCCGCGAGCGCTGGCAGAACAACTTGGACCCCCAGGTACCCGCGCGTGCCCGCGCACCCGACGTGACCGTTTCAACGTAGCGGCATCCTGCGCTGCGCTCGCTACTGAGGATGCTGCTGCCCCTGCTTGCCTTTGGGCAGCTGTTGCCGGCAGTGCAGTTGGCAGCGGCTCTATGCTTGCTCAGCAGTGCAGCGTGTGCGCATGTGCGCCGTGTGCGTGGCACATGAATGGACGTGTGCCTGCCTGCTGCCGCCGCGCGCCCGCGCTGCCTGCACAGCGGTAGTGCGGGCCCCGGGGGCGCATCCGCTCCAAATGAGCAGTCGCCGGACCATGCATGACCGTGTGGCTCTCGGCATGTTGTAGCACGCCACCTCCGTGCATAATACACAGGTCATCAGTGTGCTCACTAGGTGCGCCATCATCTGTCTGCCTTCACCGTGCCCCTGCGTGCCCCTGGGCACTGCCCCGCCGCCACGCCAGGTGTACAAGGGCCACCCCTCAGGAGGACGTCATAATAATGACCACACAGGCCGCCGTGGGCAATCGCTGGAGCCACATTGCGTCCCTGCTGCCCGGCAGGACCGAGAATGCCGTGAAGATTCACTGGAAGACGTGCCACCGTGTGGCCAACGCCAAGCCGGCGAGGCCGCTCGCGCAGCGTTGGCAGCAGGCGCTGGCAGCGGCAGGCGGCCCGGGGACTGCCGGCGGCGCCCCGCAGAGCCTCGCCAGCGGCCCGCTTGACCTTCAACTTGAACTTGAAGTTGGAAGCGAGACCAGCAGTGCCCCGCAGGTGGGTGGAAGTTGAAGTTGGTGTTTGGGTGATGGGCGCGTTTTACGTGCGTCGTAGGGTTGCGGTGATGAAGTTCGTGCGCTGTGCTGCTGTGCTATGGTCGCGGTGGGTGGCGGGCCAATGGTGCTGCGCATCCCCATGCGCCAGGTGTGGCAGCGGCACTGCCTTGAATGGGAGTATGCCACGCCACAGTGCAATTCATGTCCATCCACTGCTGCCGTCGATGCCGGGGGAATTGGTTAGACAGCGGCAACATGTTCGCTTCGAAGGAGGGTTGGGGCTGGCGTTCAGCATCGACTTTATCACATGGTTTGACTGTGTGCCCTGCTGAGCGTGCGTGCGCCTTTTCCGCCATTTTGCTCGGTCTGTGTGCGCAGGGATGGCCAACTGCACAGCAGCGCACCATGATCGCCACCACCCCCGACGCCGCGCAGCAGCTGCCGCCGCCGCCGCCGCCGCAGCCGCAGCAGCAGCCCACCTACTCCCTGCTCGACGGCACCCCATACCAGCTGCCTTGCCCCCCTGAGCTGCAGCAGACACACCTGACGCCCAGCCCCACCTTTTACGGCACGGCCGCGTCTGTAGTGGCGCAGGCTGTGCTGTGCCAGCCCAAGGCAGAGGCGGTGCTGCGGGTGCCGCGCCCCGACCCGCTGGCACCCGCCGGCGGCGTGTGGCTCTACCACCCCAGCGGCCACCTCCCGGCCTCGCAGAGCAGCCCCAAGGAGGTACAGGCCACGGCGCTGGTGCCTGCCGACGGGCCTGTTTTCTTCGGCGGCGACATGTCTGGAATGGCGCCCCAGCTGCCCCTGCCCTTCGGGGGGGGGCAGCACCAGCACCGGCAGCTGCAGCTGTCAGGGGCGGGGGGGTGGGCGCACCTGCAGGCGCCCATCACGTCGCTGCACCAGCCGTCTGCCTACGGCGGCGCTGGCCGGCTCGATGACATCACGGTCAACGTGCAGGTGGCGGGGCAGCACGGAAGCGTGTTCGGTGGCGCGGCGGGCGCCGTCCCTCCCCCCAGCAGCAACCTCAACTTGAACTTGACCTTTTACGACGCCACCGCCGCGACGTATCGCCGCCACGGCGCTGCTGCCTTCGCCACGCTTGGGGGTGCGGGCGCGGCGCCCGGTCAGCCGTGCCTGGCCAGCGAGCACAACATGCACTATGGGATACTTGCGGCCCCCGCCAGCAACGCCGGCGCGGTGTCACAGTGCCGCTGGTTCTGCCCTGTGTGACGGGTCACCGGGCGGCCAACTGGTCGCGCTTGAGTGGGCACTGCGGCCAGCCGACGTGCCCCAGCGCAATGCGCCACACGTGGCGCCACGTTGCAGGCCGTGCCGCCGCTCCGCAAGCGGAGTTTGCCACCCCTCTCTCGGCCGAGCCCTCCCAAGGGACGGGCAGCAGTGGTGCCGGTGTTTCTCTCTCCTGCTCTCCGCCCCCACTTCCGTCGCCCTCTCCATACCTCAAGTTATGGCCCCCCCTCGCCACCCCCTGCACCGGTTCTGTCTCGTGAGAGCCCGCTCCGCCCCTGCGGCTGCACACCTGCACGCCACTCATCCCAAAAATGAGCTTGTACCACACCTTGCAGCGCCGGCAACGCACACTCGCCAGCCCCCGAGTTGGAACTGCACCTGCCACTGGCACTCTGCCACTGCGGTACATGCAGCCCGCCCCCCCCCCCCTCCCCCCGGTGTGTCGAGCTCACAGCTCAACATGCTGCCATTGGCACACTTGTCAACACCGGCGAGCAGGCGTCCACGCCCGTTTGCTGCGCGTAAACACACGCTTGTAGCACTTGGGGCCCCTCGCAGGGGAGCGCCACTTTGCCCATGGGTGCCTAATGTTTGTGAGTGTGCCCGCCACGGCCGGCACTTGTTGAGCCCAGGCATGGCATGTGAGGTACATGGCGCGCCCTGGCTGGCCCTATACAGCCTGGGTGCTGTCCCCCAGGCTCACGCGCCCCTCTGTCTTGGAGCAGAAACCGCTTCCTTGTGTATGTGTGTGGCCTCGAGTCGCTGCCAAGGTAGCTGCACAGACTACACGGCCGTTGTGATAAACGACGTGTTAAGACTTCTTTGCACAACCGGTCTCGTGCTTCGCCGGAAGACTTGCAGGTGCTTGTCTGCTGTGCCGTTGCCTCTGGTGTGTGTATTGGTGAGCAGGCCTGATGTTGTAGAAACGAGATGTTGCATGCTGCCGTGTGTTCTACTAGTAGTACTTCTTTCGCTACTCCAGTCTGATCCCTTTTTCTGGTCATGCGCACCGTGTGCAAAGGGCTTTCCGCGCCCTAAGCGGAGTTTAATAAAAGTACTTCTGAAGTTCTTCTGAACTTCTGAAGTACATGACAAGTGCGCCGCCACCATCAGACATCACAACCGGCTTGCAACGTGGAGCATCGCGGGAAACAGGCAACAGTGCGCCGGCCGTCCCCAACTCAAGTTGCTGGCGTGGTGTCTTTTATGACAAGTTTTATCATTACTCATACTCAGATGTGCCGCGGCGGCTCAAACGATACTTCACGTTGCAGACACGGACACCGGGCACGGCCACATGACTTTTAAAGGGAGCACATGCGGTTGGATTTGGGCTTTTGGTTCTCGTCAGGTTTCCGTGTCCCGTGTCCGCGCCCACAACATGGGATGTCTCAAATGAGGCGCAGCCCCGCCCGCCGATGCTGCAATCATCAGACATCACAACCGGCTTGCGCACTGGAACGCGGCAGTGAGACAGGCACAGTGCATTGGCCGTCCCCAACTCAAGTTGCTGGCGTTGTGTTTTCAATTACTGGCTTGCAAAGTGCAGCGCCGCGACAAAAAACAGACACAGTGCGCCGTCCCCCACTGTGCTGGCTGGCCTGGTATGTTTTACTTCTGAAGTACTTCTGAAATACCAGGTATTAATATGCAGGTGTCCCATGGCGGCTCCCTTAGGTGAGGCGCAGCCCCGCCCGCCGGTCGTGCAATCATTAGTCATCACAACCGGTGTGTGCAGCGGAGCATAGCGGGAAAGAGTCACAGTGCGGTTGCCGTCCCCGACTCAAGTTGGTGGCTCCAAGTGTCTTCTTATCATTATTATTATTCAGGCGTGCGCCGTGGCAGCTCACTCAGATGAGGCGCAGCCCGGCCCGCCGGTGGCGACGCATGAGCACCAGCTGCGCGCAGCACCCCGCGATCCCCGTAATCCCAAGCAGACGCGCGCTCGCCGCCGCCGCCGCCGCCGCCGGCAGCGCGCACAGCGGCATGCACCACCACACGCGCGCCTCCGAGCTCCCCACGAGGCTGCGCCGCCACCCATACTCCAGGTAGCACGCATGCGCAGGCACCGGCAGCAGCGCCAGCACCGCACGCCAGACAAAAGCCCCCGGTGCCCCCGCCGCCGCCGCCGCCGCCGCGCCCCGCAGCGCCAGCGCGAGCCACGCTGCTGCCAGCCCTGTGAGAGCGGGGGCGGCGGCGTTGGCGCCCGTGAGTCCGCTGAGCCAGGCACCGTCGTTCTGGAGGAGGGCGAGGGGG
>JAULBY010045696.1:0-12648 GCA_032358315.1 Ophiocytium majus
ACCCAGCGGTGTGTGCGCGTGCTGCCTCTGCGAGTCCTGTGCTGCCTGTGCACAGTGTGGGCTTTGCAGCCCAACAGAAAGAGTGACATATATGCACCCACATGCGGTGCCAGCCGACTCCGAGTCGGACTTCACAAGAATAGAGTAGGTAGACTTGATGGAGTAGATTTCAAGTAAGGTATCAACAAATAACAGGATCTGGTCAGACGCCCGCGTTTTCAAGCAGACAAGGGTGTAGGCATCGGAGCTGTGATCCGCCGCCCCTTGTAAGCCCCACAACAGGGAGGGATGCTCAGCTTCCGGGAGGCGTTCCCTACACGAGTACACTCGCATTACCCGCTTACATGGACGACATGGCCATCATGTCGCTGGGCGCAGCGGACGCGACGGTGCTCCAGCTGGTGCACATGTACGCTGCAGCCGCTTCCTCCACGTGGTCAAGGGGCTGGAAAAGCTGGTCGTGACAGTCAATACAAAATTGTTAACCAGATCTGTGTGCCTGCTGCCGCCGGGGGGCGGCGCGGACTCCGACACGGTCGCGGCCGGCGCACTGCAGGCGTGCCGACGGTCATTGCCGCCCAGGCGCGTGCGATGCTGCAACCGGTCCCAGTGTGCGGTGATGGCATCCTCAACCCGTGCGCACTTGCGTCCACCCGCGCGTACTTGCGCGTCGAGCTGCGCGACGCCGGCACGGACTGCTGGTGGCCGAGCTCTCTCCCATAACTGACTCGCAGGTGGCCTTCCACCTGCTGTGGGTATGCGGGCCGGTCCGTGCCACGTACCTCGCGCGCATCGTCGGGCCGGCGGACTCGCAGGCCGGCGAAGAGCTGTGGTGCTTCGACGCGACGACGCCCAGCGCGCTAGCGGCCGTGGCGCAGGAGCCTCGGGGTGCCCCGGCGGGGGGCCCGGCCGGGCATCGGCCGTCGCGCACGCCGCGAGTGTCGTGCCGGCATCGCCTGAGAGCGCCGCGGGCGTCATAGTCGCGGCGCAGCACCCGCTAACCTGGCGCGCCGCCGTGGACCTCATCCGCTCCTGGACCCCCTAGGCGCAGCTGCGTGAGATGGACGGGCCCCAGCTAGCCTCTCGCCGGCACAGCAGCTCCATGCTCGACCGCGCCAGCGGAATGGCGGACTTTTAAGTACAAATGGCCTCCGAGCAGCCTCGCCAGTGCCGCCCGGAGGTGGGCGGCGGCGTACCTCGGACGCACCGTGGAGGCGTTCGGACCCGCGTTGCGCGCCGCGCTCCCCGCAGCACCTGCTGCGCGCGCTCCCCGCGGCGGTGCAGGTGCCGCGGTCAGCGCAGGCGGCTGCGCTCTTTGCCGTGCACCTTCGCGCACGTGCACGCCGCGCTGGACAGCATGCGCGCCTGCGGCGACGCCACAGCGGCGGCCCTGCCGGACCTGCTGTCCCCCGCGTGGTGTGGGCCCTGGTCGCCGGTGGCGGCCGTGTGCACCAGCGCCTGCGACCGCATGACCGCGCGGGCCCTGATAGCGCAGGTGCTCGCGGCGCCCCCCCAGGCGGATGTCGCCTCGCCGGCCCGTACCCGGGCACGGGCAGCAGGTGCGGTGGCGGGCGCGATGCCTGGCACGATCAAGCGCCACCGTTAGGTGGCGCTCTCGCTGCACCAGGACACGGCGGCGGCGCAGGAGCTGCAGCGCATTGTCGACGCCGTTGCGGACGAAAACGCCCGGCTGGAGGGACCAGCGCGTTGGCGCAGCCAGGCATCGAAGGGCGCCATGGCCTGTTTCGCGGCGCTCCCCGGTACCCGGTCCGACGCGCCCCTGTCTATGGGCCTTCTGCCGTTCCGCGAGACCGTGCGCCGCCACCTGGCGCTGGAGCGTCCACCGCCCGACGGCCTCTGCAAGCGCTGCCTGCAGCCCCAGTCTGGCGCCCATGTGCGGCGGTGTCCCTACTACTAGTACCACGCGGCCGCCACCACAAGATGGTCGATCATCCCCTCTTTGTGCTGCTACGGCCGGACGCGAAGCTACGCGGTGTGCGCAAGGACACGGACGCCCCCTTCCGACACAGCACAAACTACTTCATGGACCTGTACGTGCCTGCCGGTCAGTGGGACCTGCCCGCACCCGCGGCGCAACCAGCGGCGACCGGCGGCACGCAGCGCCTTAGCGGTGGCCCGACCGTGGCCGTGCCACAGTGTGCCTGCCAGTGGACGTCACCATTCGCGATGGGACGTGCCCGACCTACCGCCGCGAGCGGCGGTCGACATCCCTGCCGGCCTGCGAGCGGCGTCATTGAACAAGAGCAAACTTTGAAACCTACGTCGACTCTGGGGCGCTTGACCCTGCGTCATTTACCTTTTTTTAGGGATGCGACGAAACGTATATGAGCGAGCCATATACGCTGTATACGTTCCGTATATGCGCCAATGGTTCACTTCAATGGGCCAGTCTACCAGCACTGAGCACCAGACATCACTGACACACACCTGTGCCAAGCTGTAGCGATCACTAAAATTGTCAGTAGTAGCCATGTACGCCGCTCATATACGTTTCGTCGCATCCCTACTAAATTTAGGATAAAGCCCGCCTTGTTTTTTTGCAGTGCCAGCTCCAGCAAATGCTAGAATTTAACTACCGGTAGTAGGCAAAGTTTGAAGGTACTTGTGGGGCTCACAAAGGAGCGTAGCTAGCCGCAACATGTTCAAGTTAGATGTACCGCCACCCTTATGGCCTGGTGCAATCAATTTGACATGGAGTGACTGCCACTGTACAACAACACGGCAGAGATTGATTCAAGTTCGTGGCGCAGGCAACCACTGCTTACTGTACCTTACTGGTATGACATACTACAGAAGTCCGAATTCATGGTAGTAGTGTGGTATTTCCTGCCGTAACAGGCTACAGTACACTGCAGAAGTATCGTACCTAGGTTACGCTAAGTACTGTAGTATATAGTTCTGGCGTCCCACGCCTCCCCTCCTTTACTGTAACAGCGACTGCAAAGGCACCATGTCAGCAGCAAATTTGGTGCATCGACAACTGCATCACGCGCCGGCCGCCGTGGTGACCTCCCGCTAGGTAACTGTAGACCTCCCTAACCAGAGTCGCGTGATAATCAGCAGTGACCGCATTGCAAGGTACTGCTACACTACTAAACATGAACAACGTAGTACGTTGATTACACTCCGCTTGGTATGTATACATGCACTCTTATTGAACTCCGCTTAGGGCGCGGAAAGCCCTTTGCACATGGCGCGTGTGTCCAGAAAAGGATCAGACAGATAGCGAAAAGGCTGGCAATGCTCAGCACTGCACATGTATATACATGTTCTCACAGCCATGCCGTGCTTTCGTACTGTAGTGATGGTGCAACAAGTTCAGCCAGCGTTGCAGGTGTACTACTGGTCAGTAGTGTATGACCAGGCACACATGCGTGCAACCAAAACAAAAAAGGCCGACCGGCATGATGTCACTCTAGGTGACACGGCAACTCCCTGTGTACCACCTGCTTGGCAAATCTTGAAGCATCATTTGGTACCAATGTAATCCTCAGAATGTAATCCTCAGGCTCACGATGACCTACTTCAGATAGACACTTCAAAAGAAGTGTGTATACTTCAAAAAGCATACTTCTGAAGTACTTCTGAAGTGTACTGTACTTCACCATACTACTGTAGTGTACAGCTTGATTGACGATAGCTCAGTGCGCACGGTTGTTGTTTGCCCAGGTGTACAAAAAAACGGCCACTGGTACTTTTCCAACATCATTTGCAGCCATTTCCAGGGCTTTACATAGTACAATAGCGCTCTGTAAGAGCACCTGAGGTAAAGCGACTTCACACGCACCATGGAAGCCTTCCAGAAAACACCGTTGTAGGGTCTGTCTCGAGCCACCAGCAGACACATTCTGTTGGCATGCAGCCACTGACCCAGTCAGCTGCCGCAGAACGGCGCATCGCCGTCACGGCGGCATCACTGGCATGCTGCCAGCAAAGGGTGTTGACACATGCAAAGGCACTTGGTATATTCAATGAGGACTGGAGCTACAGCCTGAGGCCATCATGCTGCGAGCGTTCACCACCAATGCACATGTCAAGCACGCGTACATGACACCATGCGCACACAGCCCGGGTGCACCACCATTTGTCGCACCACACCTCCCAACTATGCGCGGCGACTGCGATGTGAGGCTCCGCTTACTGCAGCGCTGCCCAGCCATTCCGACACCCACAAAACTGCACAACTGTCCCAACACTGGCCACCAACGCCGCCAGCCACCTGGCAAACACGTGTTGCACAAGCCGTGTTCGTCCGGTGGCTCGGCGCAGTTTGCCCCCACAGTAGCTGCCAGCCCCCCACCCTGGCCCACCTGGCAAAGGCATCCGCGGGTACATGGCGATGACAGCGACCCTCGCCATGCTGCAAGTCACACTGCATCTCAGGCCGCTGCCGCAGCAAAGGTTGCTCAGGCCCAAACTAGCCGCTGCCCAGGGCCTGACAGCAGCCTGCCGGCGGGCGCGCATGCCAGTGTGCCGTCTACACCTCGTCAGGGGAAAAAATGAACGCACATGGTGCGTGGCCGCCACCTCCGCACGGCGCACAAGGGTGGCATGCCAGCAGCGACTTCAAGCTGCACTTGACATACAGCATACCGCACCGGCAACATGGCAAGAAGGGCTTGGGCTGCGCGCGAACGCGCACCAGACAATAGTGGGATCACTGGCACGCGTGGCAACCATTTCGCGCACGATTCAAACATGAGTGGCTACCCCTGCGGCACTGCCAGCAGGGGAGGAGCCGGCGTATGGGCCGCCGTTGCAGCAGTTTGCGGCGGCATGCGCAGACACGGCTGCCGCGCTGCAGAGTGCTCACAGCTCCGCCTCGTCGGCGTTGCTGCACAGCGCCAAGAGGTTGGCGAGCCATGTGTCGGCGTCCGACTCCGTGTGCGCGCGCAGGTTTGCCGTGGTTGTGGACTCCTTCTTGAAGAGGTGCTTGAGGCCCGCGTTCGTCTTCACCTGCAGAAACGCATAACAAAAAACGTGGGACATGATCAGCATAGGCAACGCCAGCTTTTCCGGCATGCGATTGCGTCAGACACCGATGATGCCAGGGTGCGGCTGGGAGTCACAAAAGCACGCATGGCCATATATTGCGGTCAGTGAGTGCTATTCGGCGCCATACACAGTACCATTAGATCATTATCGTCGCGGCCGCGCCGCTCGCCACTGCTAGGTGCACTGGCAGCACACCGTTGGGGTTGTCATTGTTGACACTACGTGCATGGCGGCCCAAGAAAAACCTGATTGGCAGCGTGCGCAGCTGTGACGCAGGTGGCGGTGCGCATGAGCACAGCTGCTGCTACACACATCAACACCTGCAGCGGTGCACGCTCGCACCGCTGCTACACGCACGGCACACACGCCCCAAGTCCCAGGCATACTTTCGCACTTGCCACCGGCCATGGCCGCTGCACCACGCTTGTGGCTGCCGCCGCCGCATGCCTGCGCACAGCCGCTGTGGTGCGCCGCGCTGCCGCTGCATCACAGTGCCCAGCAGCGGGCTGGCTCTCACCTCCGTGATGTGGAACGTCGCGGCGTGTATGGGCTTGGACTGCTTGTGGCGCTTGCCCGCGGTGTGCGCGGCGACGCACAGCGACTGCGAGGGCGTGAGGCTCGTCAGCTTCTTCTTGTCCAGCTTCTGCAGGTCCAGGGCGGGTATGATGCTCTTGAAGGCCACCTGCCCCGCACGCAGTGCAGCGGAGGGTGAGCAGAGGGTCGTCACCGGTGGCCGCCTGCATTTGTGAGCGGCTTTGTGAGGGGCTTGCTGCCCCATGCAAAGGCTGCAAAGCATTTGGTGGTCGGCGCGCCGAGGCAGGTCGGTCTTGGAGGTTCCGCAAGTGCAAACAAGTGCTGGGAATTCACTTAAGTATTACGTGCTGTTGGGTGTTGGTGACCCGTCACTGCCGACACACCAGGTAGCACGCGGTAGCACGCGGTCATGCCCGCCACTGCGGAAGTTTGGGACGGCCGGGCAGGGTTATGTAAAGTAGGTGGCACTGTTGCGCTGTAGATTCTGTTTTTTTCACCAATATTTAACCCCAATCACAGCTAAACTTTGGGGGAAGTACACGCGCTCACAGCATTGCGGGGCGGCAAAAGATAAATGCAAGCTTGCAGGCCAGTCACAGATCCTTGGACCATTGTTACAAAGTCTGAGAGGCACATACATGACCATGTCATTGAACACATTGACATTTAAAGGAGCACCGCATGGTCCCTCATTTGGGGTGCGCAGTTGCTGCCCCACACCATGCAGTCACCAATCAATGCAGGATTGGGTGCCTCACAGTTGCATTTGGTGAGCGCATGTCCTACGCCTGTGCACATGTGCATTGCAGGTAGCAAACGCACCTGGTACCTGCATACACAGTACACAGAACAGCACAGCGTAGTCATGCCATGATGTACCTGAAGTACTACAGTACTAGAACGAGTTCAACTTATGTTGAAATACTTGAAGTACTTGAAGAACACCATGCAGCACACAAACACACCTTGGCGTCGCTCCCGGCCGGGACGCCCTTACAGTCAAACAGCTGCAGGTAGTGGTCCGCGGTCAGCACGGCCAGCGCTGGCCTCCACGTCTTCTTCACAATACCCTGCATGCATCGCCGCAGAGCCGCAGGGGCACGCCAGGGCATGAGAGATGCACTTCTCTGCTCATTGCAGGCATGTGTCAGTGCGCATGCAGCTCTCATGCGGTAGCTCAAAAAGCACGCGCAGAGTTCCAGAGTGCTGCAAACCCACCAGCGCGCTTATTGTGCGGCGCCTGACCTACAGCCGGCGGTCTCCGTCAAGTGCAAGCAGCAGCAGCCATGTACCTATCACTAGGGCCAGCAGACACTGGCTGCTGCGTGCTGCAGCGGTGACGACATTGGCATTGCAGCTGACATGCACACTCAGGCTGCTCACAGTGGCAACATGCTGCACCTGCGGCTCTGATCCTTTGGTGCCGCACGCCTGTGCACCTTGCATACACACCACCACATCCACCATCAGTCCTGCACACCACTTGCCATGTGCACCACCCTAACACTGGGGAAAGCCTTGCTCGCGGCACGACGAAAAAGCCCCTTACAGGGTACCATGGGACCAGCAGACACTTGCCTTGTCCTTGCGCTCCACCACCGTGGCGGACAGGACCAGGGGGCTCTCCAGGGGCGCGGTGAGCTCGTCAATGAACTTGGCGTCCGTAGGCGCGTCGCCCAGCGATGGCTCCTGCTGCCAGCACGCGCGCGCGCGCAGCACCACAGGGTATAGAGAAGTCGACGCTGAGTTTCAGAAGTTGAAGTTATTGTGACCGAACATCAAGAAGTGAGGAAGTTGGTAGTATTCTACTCTTGACAGCGACTGCCTTAACAGATGTATAGCCTTGGCAGGGGCCTTGCCCAGCGATGGCTCCTGCTGCCAGCACACGCGCGGCACCACAGCGTCCGTGCCACAGACACGTTGGTCACTTCAGTTTGGTAGAGTACCAGGGGACCCGCTGCCCAGATACTACACTAGTATGTTTGTCATTGGCACTGCCCATGACATTCCTTTGGGGGGGGGGGGGGGGAATGCGGCACATGGGTCACCACGGCCTCAGCTCTCTTGTGCGCCACCTGGTGGGGACACGGCACACTTGCCGGCGCGAGGGTCCCTCTGGGGCACTGCTCGCAATGCTAGGTATGCGAAAGCGGTTTGGCAGTCGTGACTGTGTGAAATGGCGTGACACGCGCCGATTGCGGAATGAAACGGCAGGCTGCAACCGGCAGTGTGCTGCAGGAAACCAGCAGTTGGTGCAAGCCCTGTGCTGCCAGGCGTGTCTGGCAGCAGTCGCAACGCACAAGATTCAAAACGTGCTTGTACTTTAGGAGTGCAGGTGCTCAGCATGGAACCCGTCCGGCTGCTTCTGTTGAGCATGAGACGTCAGACAGTGGCAACACGCGTGCCATGCCGGGTTTCCTCGTGACCTGCACACCTGACCCAGACAGTACATGTTCTGCTTCGACGAAGTGTGCAGTCCCTTTGCAATTTAAAGTGCACACACATTCGTGCCCCTGATACATATAGACTGTACACCGCCTGGCCAGGTGCCCAGCTCAGCAACCAGGGATACCGCTGTTTGGTGAGCACGGGACAGGTGGCTGCTCAGCGCACCTGCGGCACGGCGGCGGCCTTGCGCGTGGCCTCCTGCCGTATCTGCTGCTCCAGCGCGTCCGGCGTCAGGTTGAGGCGCGCCAGGCACGCGGTTACGGCGGGCATGCTCGTGGGAGCGCGCCCCATCAGCGTTGTCTGCTGCCCCAGCTGCATGTGCGCAGGGTGGCGGTACGCAGGTGCAACGGCGCGCGGCGGCACGGGGGGGCGTGTGCGTGTGCTTGCTCCAGTGGACCGTGTGAGTGGAATGGCACGGGTGGTCGCATCAGGTTGTACGTGCGTGCACCAAAAGCAACGGGTGTGATGTGCTGTGCCATCTGCCAGTGACCAGCGCTGCAATGATGGAGGGAAGACTGTGCCCGTTACTTGTAGTACATCGAGCAAACATTTATTAAGCTTGAGCCGCATGATTGAGTAGCCGCACGGCGGCAGGGCTCCTGCGGCACTCACACGACCGCATGCTGCACGCCAACTCACCAGCTGCCACACCTGGCGACACAGACTCCCGACCACTTATTAGACAATGTGGTGATGGTACTGGATCCCCGCAAGAGAGTATGAGAGCCGCACAAAGGTGGGCGCTACCTGATGTCAACCACGTAAATAAACCACCCCACAGGCTTCGGCCTGGCAGTGTGCCCCAGCCACGGCGGTACCTGGGCTGAGCAAGCTGTTAGGTTCCTTTTGTAAAGCGTGGAAATGAGGGAGGGGTAAAGAGCACCAAGCCTTCATCAAGGACTGCCTGCATGGTTGCATACACGCGTGTCATCCTATCGATCATTGGTGCACACAGTTGCAACTCTGTTCACAAACTGGTTCCTTTCGCAAATGCCCCACCATGCTTTCGCTGGCCCAGCCTGCGCCTGCCAGCTGCAGCTCACTCGCTCCCGCAGACCAGAGAGCTGCTGCCAGCTAGTGTCCCCCACATGCTCACAACAACTGCTGAGCAAATGCGAAACGCCCTCTCGCAACTGCCTCACCATGAAAGATATATTATGGTACCAGTAGTGTTAGTAACAGCATGGCGCAGGCAAGTGCGGGTAATGTCTTACACTCGGTCATGGTGGCTGGCGCAGCATGGTCACTTATGCACATGTTTCGACAAGGAAAAACCCCATACACTACGAAGTACTTCGAAGAACAAGTACAAAGTTTTGTACAACCCTACAAGGGCCTCGCCATGGCCTCCACTGGCCCAGCATGGTCACCTAAGGGAAATGTTTTGGCAAGAAAAAAAAGCCCACACACTACTAAGTACTTCAGAACGAACTTTATTGCAACGCTACAAGCGCCTCACCATGGCCTCCACAGCCTTGCGCGAACCCGCGCGCCGCGCCAGCTCAAGGTCTCGCAGCTGGTGGAAGAGGTTGGCCATGACAGTTGACGCCGTGTCCCAGGCCGCCCGCTGCTGCCGCACCGCCACGCGGTAGCGCGCGTCCACAAGCCAGTAGTCGGGCGGCTGCGGTGGCAGCAGTGGCGGCGGTGGCAGTGGTGGCGGTAGCAGCAGCGGTTGCGGCGGTGGCAGCGGCGGCGGTGGCAGCGGCAACGGTGGCAGCGGAAGCAGCGATGGCGGCAGCGGCAGCGGCGATGGCGGCAGCGGCAGCGGCGGCGGTGGCAGCGGCGGCGGTGGCAGCGGTGGTAGCGGCGGCGGCGGCAGCAGTGGCGGTGGTAGCGACGGCGGTGGCAGCAGTGGGGGTGGCGGCAGCGACGGCAGTGGGGACAACAGCAGTGGCGGTGGCAGCAGCAGGGGTGGCAGCGGCGGCGGCGGCAGCGGTGGTGGTGGCACCAGCAGCAGCGGCGACGTGGCACCGGCAGGAGGCAGGTGGAGCAACGATGCAGTGCTTAGAACAGGGGGCGCAGGAAGGGGGGGGCTCTGCTGAGCACCAAAACACTGTGCGCGCGCTCCTGGCAAACGACAGCATACCACATAGCAGTAGGTGCTGGAGTGGCCACACGGATGATGTGTGGCAGCATGCCCGCACGCACCACCCGGCGTAGTGCGCACTCGAGGCGTGTGCCACTAAAGCACAATTTGGCACAGCGCGCATCAAAACCGGTAATTTGTGAGCTCCTTTGTCTGTTGCTGTGAGGTGACTGGGTCGCGTTGTGGGTGGGGTTGGCTTACCTCAACGGGCCTGACGGGCTTCTTGGCGCCGGGCACGGGCTCCGCCAGCGCATCGGCCGCGGTCCTGCAGTGCACAGACGACGCAAGCATGGCTGTCAGGCGCGTGCACCGCCGCTGGTGCCCACGCCAGCAATGACGCCACACGGTGTTTCCACAGGCGACTTACGTCACACACAAGTGCGGAGGAGCATGCCAGCGGCGTGCCGGCGGACCGCACATTCTCTGCCGCTCAAGATGCCTGGCGGCAGCTGCTGGCTACAATGCATGTGATTTACTGTGGTGTTTCAAAAGCCAAGCCGGCGACTGTGCAGCCCCCCGGCAAGCACCCGCCACCATCCACTCGCCGCCTGGTGCGGGCCAGGTGTCTGCGTCCTCATGCACACCACACCCACCGAGCTGCCTTCCGCAGCTGCAAGTGCACATGGGTTTGCGGGGGGGGGGGGCAAGGGAGTAGAGAGATCGTTTGATGTACTTCTTCAACTACAACTTCAACTTGGGTCGCCCTGCAGTAACAGGGGGCGCTGTCCGCAGGCCTGCGGCGCGCGCATGGTGCTAGGGGGCGCGGTGAGTCGCGCGGGCTCACTTCTGCAGCGCTTCGAACTCGCTGTCGACGAAGCTGCCGATGAGGCCGAGCGTGGCGAGGAAGTCGTCACCCTCTGCGACCACGGCGTCCTCCTGCGCGCACACGCATTGCAAGCGTGTGTCACACATACACTGTACGAGGGAATGTATAACTTTCGAGGTACTTCTGAAGTATAGCGTATATGGATGAGGTTCTTTAAAAAAAAAAGTGTTAGAAACGCTCGGCACAGGCGTGTGTGGGTAATGTCTGGCGCTCTTGCATGGTGGTGGCATAGTAAGTTACTGCACATGTTTTGACATGAAAGAAACGGCAATGTACGCTTTCTTGCTGAAGCCTAGTCACACAAGCAGTGAAAGGTGTTCATGATGATGCAAGGGTGTGCATGATCATCACCCTTGCATGGTCAACATAAATGTGTGATTCTGTGCATGTACAGATAGGCACATGGGTAGCACATGGGTGGTCCCAATTCGCACGCGCAGGCCACACCGCGCGCACATCAACAGGGAGCAAAACCGAACAGCTTCAGCGGGCAACTGCACTGCTGTGGTTACGCCCCCGTGCACCGCCGTTCGTTGGCGACATCCATGGCCCATGGGATGACCTACTGTCCAACAGCATCCAGCGCTTGTTGACACCTGATGGTGCGTCCGAGGGGGGGGGGAGGGGGAGAGTCACCTGCTGCTGTATGCCCAGGTGCCCACGTGAAAGGTCCACAGCAATGTCATTCTCCAGGCGCTGCGCAGCGTCCAGCAGCTCCAGCGCCCACTGCACATCCATGCTGCACAGCGAGTCGTCGCAGCACCAGAGGGACACAGGGGCAGACCCACATGCCATTGGTGCATGAGTTATACTGTGTACTGTTGTATACCAAAGATGTACTGGTAAACTTCAAAGTATTACGGTATGGTACTTCAAAGTACTTGTACTTTGTATATGCTTCTGAAGGATGCCGGCACATATTAGGGATGCGGTCATGCTGCACAGTCGCCGCTGGACCGGAGGTCGCTGACACCAACCACATGAGTTATGTACACATGTGCATGCCATGCAAGGCCTTATAATTTGACAATAAGAACTTGATACTGTGAGGCGCAGCAGACCCAGCAGGGGCCCACCAGAAATGTACTTCGAATTACTTCAAGTATAGTATAAGCAGTGAGGAGGCATGCCGGCGCTGTTCGTGAAATTGTGAGAGGCTCCCACTTGGCGCTGCGGCACATTGTACCCTGCCGCACAGTACAGAACATGTGTGCATTCATGTTGTTCCATGTGCTTTTGTGAGCGTGAGACAGCCCATGCCACGCAAGCCAGCGAGCGTGAAGGAGCGGCACATGTCCAGCAGCATACACACAAACCCACAACTCCGCGCAACCAACAGCAACAAGCGCTGCTAGCAGGCTCGCCTGAGCCGCCGGCACGCCCGCGCTCCACCTCTAGTCCTGTACACTACCACACACTCTATAGCGCTGCGGCCACTGTACCCCGTTTTATATACTTCAAAATTAGGACTCTTGACTTGGGCTGTCGACCACAGTAGGCAGAAACCATGATAAGCAGCATCATGAATTTTGCTACATTGTCCGTAAAATACAGCTTGGTCCAAGATACCTCAGAGGTGAAAAGGGGTCGATTCAGACGACCACGACGGCGTCAATTTTTGCCTGCACGCTCACCCCAGCAGCTCGTCCTGCAGCTCCCCCACCCCATCCAAAGCGCCACTTGCGCCCTTCACCTTGCCCGCGGGCAGCATTGGGAACACGGGAGGGGGTGGCGCCGC
>JAULBY010045707.1:0-12647 GCA_032358315.1 Ophiocytium majus
TGTTAACAGTTTCATGTCACCCACCGTCAGCAAACTGCTGCACTGCGGCACAGTGACCGAGCGCTCCTCGCGTTTGCGCAACATACTATCAAGTGCGTGTATGCATGCACCACAGGTTATACGGCCACACATGTATATATGTCCATTCACACGTGCATGTCCGTTTACAGGCATGCCGCAGATAGGGTATCCATGTGCGTCAATTTGCTTTTACCGCAGGTTACTCGCTGCGCTCGCAGCATTACGCTGAGCGTACACCTATTATTATTCGCACTGCTGATAGTGTGGTGTAGGGCTTCTCAGCGTCCTGAGTGGCGTCATCCTGCAGGCGGCAGGGCGGCCAACCCACATGAAAGGTACTTAAAGCATCACTATCGATGGTACAGAGTGGCGTCGTCTTGCAGGCGGCGGCGGAAGAGGCAACCAGCCCACATGAAAGGTACTTAGACCACCACTATAATTGGTAGTGCTGGTAGTGTAGCGCAGGGCTTCTCTGTCTGCTGAGTGACGTTGTCCTGCAGGCGGCGGCAGCAGTGGCAAACACCCCACATGAAAAGTATTTAATAAATCACCATCATTGCGGTTGTAGCTGGCCACTGCAATCACTTCTGCAGCGCAAGCAGCCAGCAGCACCAATACAAAAACTCAGCGGTGCCGCAAAGCACATGCTAGTAGTACTGCAGTACTGTGCACCGGTCAGTGTGTAGTATATTTTGGTGTAATAACTCGTCAGTTCGCCTGTTGCGGACCAGCGCGGCAGCACGTGATTGGCCAGCTGTGCCAGTGGCTACAGCAGCGCCATGGGGTGCGCTTGCACATGTCTGCAGAGTAAATAATCATACTACAGTAACAAAGTGGTGATGTACTTCAGACCACATGAAACATGTATCTGGTGTTAGGTATTGATTTATCGGCCGCTGTCGCAAGGTCGCCCCCGGCCTCAGTGGAGTGAGTAGCTGTAATCTGCACCTGCGAACAGCAGCTTTGGCTTTGGAGTGTCTGCAGCCCCGTCGACAGCAGTGCTGAGCTGGTCTGTGAAAGCCCCGCTGCAAGGTCAGCAGCAGCTGCGAACCACAGCTGTGGAGGCCCAGGTGGTGTGGCATGTCGCGCTGCTTTCCACAGGGTAGGTGTGCTTGGTTGCGCAACCTTGCCTCAGTAGTATGTTAAAGTACTACCTAGCCTGCCGGCGGCTCAGGCCTGCCCGCTTGCACTTTCTGTGTTCGTGTCCATACACTGTCGGGAATGTGCCATGGCCACCCGTGGGCGTGTTGGCATGCATGACGTGGGCTCTTGCGCGCTCGCAAACACGCCCATAAATTGATTGTGTATTTACCTGGTACAGGTCCCGGTCGCAGGGGTCGTCGTAGGACACCGGGCACTCGTCATCGCTGTCATACACCCAGGCGCGCGCAGCAGCCTTGGCCTGGGCGCTGGCACCAACACGCGTGTGGTAACACGCAGTGCACACAGTGTGTGTGTGCAGGGGCGAGGGCGACAGCAGCAGCAGCGGCAGCAGCAACAGCAGGAGCGGCAGCGGTGCGCATCAGCGCGCACAGTACCACCCAAGCACATCCAGGTCCCTTGGTAAGGGGACGCCGACGACCAGTGCACGCGCGGCTCGGCTGCAACTGGAACTCAAGGTGTGAGGCCTGTGGTCGGTATCTCAGCTGACTTGAGCCACCCACCGCCGCGCTGCGCACACGGGGATGATTGCCCACACAATGGCAGCAGTGCTGCCGCAGCCAACGCGGAAACAAAAGATGGAGAGCGGCGTTTGGTCCTGCGAAGTGCCTCTGCAACTCTGGAGTAAGTACAGCACGGCTGATGTGCATGCAGCCATACGCGCCTGGGCTGCCATCACCGCGGAGCGCAGCCGCGGCCTTGTAACATTGGCACAGCTGGCACAGCTGCAGCTGGCAGATCCGAGAAGCGCGCATTGGATGTTTTTGCCAATCTTTTTCAAAAACGCAGGGACAGCACTGCTCACCTGGCGGCCGCAGCTTCAGCAGCGGACATCATGGTGTACGGCGGAGACCAGTTCATGGACATTGGGAACCTTAACGCGTCTGCAGCTTGGTAAGACGACCGCCGGGGAGCGCAGTCAGCACAAGCACTGGGCTTCCTCCTTTGTGGATGGATGGACGTGCGCACGTTGTTGTCTGACCTCTCAACGTCTGCACAAAAAGTGAAACGGCTGCGCATACAAAAAATCAGGTGCACACAAGCGCTCTCCTGCCGTTGTCCAAGCAGCCCCCAACGTCATTAATTCACACAAGCCGCCGCAGTAGCAGCAACAACACTTGTACCACCAGCGCAGCGGCGGCAGAAGCAACGGCGCAGCAGGCATCGCACTGGGACACCCAGTCCCTCACTCAGCGGCAGCTGCCCCCCCCCCTCCCAACTGCGAGGCGAGGCAGAGCAGCAGCCGTGGAGACATGAGCCGCTCCAGCGCCTGCCTGGAGGGCAAGGCGGAGGCGGGGATCATGTCCACCGTGTTCCGCACGGTGGCGAAAACGTTGGGCAGCAACAACGCAGGTGCGAAGCTGGAGCTTGTGCTGCTTGTGCTGCTCACGCCCAAAGCACGCTTCCCCATCACGCACGCCTTTGCGGCAGCACACAGCAGGCCACCATCCACACACTGCACGCCTGTGAGCAATGCCAGCCCACACCAACTGACGCATGTTCGTGCGCCCCTGCGCTTTCCTCCTCTCAGAGCACGCACGGCTCGCCACCGAGCTGCAGGCCGTCACGGAGCAGCGCAACTCCCTGGCTGTCCAGCTGTCCAGCAGCAAGGCCGAGCTCACGAAGGCCAAGACCAAGCACGCGCTCAGCCAGGTCCGTGATCACCAAATGATCTGCACGTCGACGCGGGTGATCATGTTGCACAAGACCGAGATCAGCCAGCTTCACGACCATCTGAGTCAGTGCCGCGCCGCACACGCCGAGGAGCAGGCCCAGGCGCAGCAGCAGGTCGAGGGGCTGCAAAACGAGCTCACGACCGCACTGTCCGAGCGCGACCAGCTCACCGACCAGCTGGCCGAGACGCGGAAGGACCTCCTGGCTTCCGGGCGCGCGCACGACCGCATGGGGGTCGAGCTCAGCGAGGCGAGGGCCAGTCAGGCGGGGGCTGAGCGCCAGGCGCACAAGGTTCGTGAGGAGCTGGACCAGTGCCGCGACGCGCTTGCGGAGGCGGAGGCTGTGGCGCGCGGCGTGCAGCTTCAGGCGGCGGAGTCCGAGGCGGCATTCTACTCGACACAGGAGGTGCTGGCGCGCTGCACGGCGGTGCGGGGGGAGCCGTCAGCGATACGGGGGGCGCCCTCGGCTGCAGAGGTTGCGAACAGGGTGACGCGGTTTGAGCTGGCCTCCGTGCGGCGGGAGCTCAAGGCATCCAAGGCTGCCCACGATGCCACGGTTCTGGAGCTCAGCGCACAGCTGTACGTTGCCAAGGCGGACTTTGCTCAGCTCAAGGCGCACTTAGCTCAGCGCGAGGCGTACTTTGCTCAGAGCGAGGCGCACCTGCTTGCCCTGCTGCAGAGGACCAAGGCGGAGCTGGGGACCAAGGCGGAGCTGGGCCAGCTCCTGGACAGCGCGACGGGCCGCTGCAGCTGGCTGCAGGAAGCGCTCGCCACCACCAACGCCGCCCGTGCCTCGCTGGCGGAGCAGCTTGGCGCCTCCACGGCCGTGTGCGACTCGCTGGTGGAGGAGCTTGGCGCCTGCAACGCCGCGCGCAACTCACTGGCGGAGCAGCTAGGCGCCTCCACCGCCATGTGCGACTCGCTGGTGGAGGAGCTTCACGCCTCCACCACCGCGCACAACTCGCTGGCGGAGGAGCTTCGCGCCACTGCTGACATGCACGACAGGCTGGCGGATGCGCTCAACGCCACCGCCGACGCGCGCGATTCGCTGGCGGAGCAGCTTGACGCCGCCACTGACGCATACGGCTGGCTGGAGGGGCAGCTTCGCGCCACCACTGAAGAGCGCGACTACCTGGAGCAGGACGTGATTACCGCCAGCGCCAACGCCAGTGACGTCGCACAGGAGCTGGCCTACCTGCACGCCGCCAGGGACGCGCAGACTGTGCAGATCCGGAGGATGCAAGCGGCGCACAGAGCGGCGGAGGCGGCGCTGGAGCAGCAGCTGTCGGAGGCTGAGGACATCATCACGGACCTCAACAAGATGCTGACGGCGGCTGGCTGGACCGTGCGCAGGCGGCCGTGCATTGACGAGTGGAAGGTCAGGCAGGCAGCCAGGGCGCGCGCCAAGGCCGGCAACAGCTTTGGCGGCGGTGCGGCGGACGCAGCGGGAGAGGGCGCACTGGTGCTGGCGGCGGAGGGAGGCGTGGGGGCGGCCATGCGGGAGCGCCGCCGCGTGCGGCCGCGCCTGGACGCACCCCTCCTCTCCAACTCTGACCCCGTCATCTTCGAACCGTCCGACGCACCCCTCCTCTCCACCCCTGCCCCCGTCATCGTTGAACCCTCCGTCTCCGGCGAGCGCTGCTCCATTTCCTGTGCATAAGGGGAAGGCCACCCGCTGCGCCCGCGCCCCCCCTCCCCTCCCCGCCCGGTTCCACAGCGCCGCCCCCGTGTTCTCTGATACCACCTGTCACAAGCTGCAGCGGCGGCGGCTGCAGCGGCGGCAGAGGGGCAGCCACGCCGGCAGCAGTGGGCAGGGGCGGTGTTCGGCAGCTGCGGCGGCAGCTGCGGGCGGGGGACGCGGCAGCGGCAGCAGCGGCAGCAGCAGCAGCGGCGGCTGCGGCAGTACCTGCGATCCCTGTGTCCCCTGTCCCCCGCCCCCCTGCGAGCCCGTGGCCTTTGCTGTGGCGGCAGCAGCAGCAGCGGTCGCAGCGCCACGGGGCGCGGGAGGGGGGGGGAGCAACAGCAGTGGGCGGCGGCCGTGGCGGCGGCAGCAGCGTGGGTGACCGCGATGGCAGCCGCGGCGCGGGCGGGGGCAGCAGCGCTAGCGCACCACTGACAGCGGGGCTGGCAGTCACAGCACGCAGGCGCGCTTTCCCCAGCCACCATGTAGTCGCCGCCGCTCTAGTGGACAGCGCGGGGGGGGGAGGGAAGAGAAGATCGTGGTGCGACTTCAACTGTAACTTCAACACTGGCAACTAGCGAGCGCGAGGGCGCGTGTTTTCGGGAGTACCATGCGGTGCTTGGGGCGCAGGCGCATCACATGAGCGGCAGGAGCTACGGCTTTGAGCCGCTAGGGGCATGGGCGCATCACACAAGCAGCAGGGGCTATGGCCCCAAAAGGAGTTCTGAAATGTTGGGCGGCAGTGCGGGCGCCGCTACCACTTCGACACCTACGGGCCTCTAAATTGCCGATTTGTGGTGGCGGTGCGTTAGCAGTGCGGGTTGGAGGGTGTACCTCACATCATATTCATAAAAGCAGCAGGAGCAGCAGGAGCGTTTACGGGGGGTTGGGGGGGGTTGCGGTGGGGGTGGACCAGCATCACCGGCGTCGGGAGGGGCGCGATTGAGTATTTGTACAGGTACTTCACAACATTTGCATCAAAGCGGCAGGCGCAGCAGCGGCGTTTACGGCAGCAGGCGCATCAGCGGGGTGCCCAGCAGGGAGCAGCAGCAGCAGCAGCAGCGGCAGCAGCAGTGCGCACAGCAAGGGAGCAGCGGCAGCGGCGGGAGGCATACAGCAGGCGGGTTCAACAGGAGGGGGCGGTGAGCACGTGTGGATTGGTACGCGGCAGCAGGGTGGGTTGTGGCACTAGAGTGTGTGGCATGTGTGTGATATGGTAGTGTTTGATGTGAGCATTAGGCGCATTTGCTCACTGTGTGCTGAGCATGGTGCTGGCATGCGCGCGGACTGCATGGCGCCAGCGCACTCACAGCGAGGAGGGAAATGGAGCAACTTAAGATGCACGCGCGTTGCCACGTTTCAATGTCACAGTGTGCTGGTACTGTGCGACCGCTGAGCACCATGCACGCCTGCCCACTGCTCCTGTCTCACCTCACCCAACAGACAGCAAGAGCAGCGGTGTCCTTACGACAGGAGCATGCGTGGCAGCGCGGACGGCAATTTATGTGGCGGCAGCAAGGCGTGGCAGGGCGAGTGGTCAGCAGCAGGCGCGTGGCGGTGGGCAGTGGAGGCATCATGGGTGGTTCCTTTGCTCGAGTGGGAGCTCCATTGCATCGGTGGCAATTGTGGTGGCTGTGCCAGGGGTCGCGACAGGTGGGGCTCAGTAGCAGCGGCTGGTGATATCATTAGCATGTGCATGGGTTTGTACTTCTGTGTCTGCAGCTTCATGCCCAGTTTCATGCCGTTTCGTGCTCCATGCTGCACTTGTGTGTGCCATGTTACTGCAGTGGCAGTGGTGGCATTGCACTGCGGCATGCACTGACATGGCGCTGATGCATCTCAACAGTGTGTGGTCACTGTGCGGCCGCTAAGTACATGCATGCCTGCCCACTGCCTTTGTCTCACCTCACCCAAGAGACAGCAGGAGCGGTGTGTCCATACGGCACGACCATGTATGGCGGCGCGCACGGCAGTGTGTGTGATGACAGCAAGAGCCTGGCAGGAGGGGTGGTCAGCGGCAGGCATGTGGCGGTGGGCGGTGGCGATACCGTGGGTTGTTTCTTTGCTCAAGGGATGTCTTCAATGCATCCGTGGCAAAAGTGGTGGCTGTGCCAGGGGACGCGACAGGTGAGGCTCCCTACCACCGGCTGGTGGTGTCACTGTCATGTGCATGGTTTTGTAATTGTGTGTTTGCAGTTCCATGCCACTTCGTGGTCCATGCTGCACTTGTGTGTGCCATGTTACTGCAGTGGCAGTGGCGGCATTGCACTGCGGCATGCACTGACATGGCGCCGATGCGACTCAACAGTGTGCGGTCACTGTGCGGCCGCTAAGTACATGCATGCCTGCCCACTGCCTTTGTCTCACCTCACCCAGCAGACAGCAAGAGCAGGATGTCTATACGGCAGGACCAGGTGTGGCGGCGCACACGGCAGTGTATGTGGTGACAGCAAGAGCCTGGCAGGAGGGGTGGTCAGCGGCAGGCACGTGGAGGTGGGCGGTGGCGATACCGTGGGTTGTTTCTTTGCTCAAGGGATGTCTTCAACGCATCCGTGGCAATAGTGGTGGCTGTGCCAGGGGTCACGACAGGTGAGGCTCTTGCACCGGCTGGTGTTGTCACTGTCATGTGCATGGTTTTGTAATTGTGTGTTTGCGGTTGCATGCCACTTCGTGGTCCATGCTGCACTTGTGTGTGCCATGTTACTGCAGTGGCAGTGTTAGCATTGCACCGCGGCATGCACTGACATGGCGCCAATGCGTGCGCACTTAATGTACACTGGTACCCGCTTTCATCCGTCAAGCAGCACCAGCATTGTTGTACCTATCTACTGCTATGGTCAGTCAGGTTATCCAGACCGTACCGTACTCTGTGCACCATGCTGCTGCTGAGCAGCTGGGCTGTACTTCAACTGCAGTATGTCATACTTCAGAAGTATTTACATTTTGGTCTGCTGCCCGCTGCCGCCGCTGCTGGTGCCTATTGCTCAGCCTCGCGCCCCAGGCAGGTGGTCTTTTTCCAGCACTCCTCTCCATAGCAGCAGCTGTGACAGTGGATATTTGGCTGGATGCAGTGGCACAGGAACAGGCAGTGAGGGCCGCAATGTGTACAGGTGAGCATGCGCAGCGCGCACCTGGCTTGCACGTCTGGAGGCAAACAAATCAGTTGCTTTTGCACCAGCGTGTGCTTGTGTGTGATGGTTTTCGTATGAGACTATGCTGGCGGTGTTCATGCACACCATCAGCAGGGGGTGGCGTGATCATACTCGACCACTGGATTGCTTCTTGGACCCGCACACGCCTGTAATAAGCATGCTGGGCACATAGTGCGGCACCAGCAGTTTGCTGCTGTGCATCCCACCATAGATAGGCTAACCATGCAACTTGGTGTGTGCGTTTGCCCACAGATAAACTTCCTGAGGTAGTACTGCAGTTGCGGTATACTTGAAAAGTACACGTCATAAATGTGTACTACTGTAGTATCATTTTGTAACGTCCATATGTTTCTGTTGTACTACCTGAAGTACTACAGTAGTAGACTGTACATGCACATGTATTGTGTGTGCATTATATACTGCAGTATATTTCAACTAGAAGTATATACATGTATATATACACACGTACTGTACATACTACGGGTAGTACTGTACATGCAAATTTTGTGCATGCACACTGCTGTGGTTTACCGCCACTGAACATATCTATGTATGCCCACACTCCTGTCCACTGCTGCATTTACTCCTGCAGCACTGTTTGTACACGGCGGCAGGTGTGCGTTGGGCGTCAAGCACCACCACTACCACAGCAACTCAGGCCACCTCAAGGGGTCGGCGTCGGCATTTTGTGCACATTATTTAACTATTTTTAGGTACTATTCGGCTCGGGTCAGCACACCACCCCCATAACTGGCGGACAGCATGTTTGAGCCTACGGCAAGCCGGCACGATAAGGTGAGATGTCACACAAGATTGTTGTGGCATGAATGGTTGAGTGGTGTGATGTAGCCCAGCTGCTGTGCACACCATTGCTTTCAATGATCACGCGTGGGAATCATGAAGTGGCAGCATTCATGTGTACCACTACAAGCGGGCACGCGTGTGTGCTTGAGTTTCTTTTGTTTTGCGCACAACCTTGGTGGCGTTCAATGGTTGACACCTTCTTTGCCGCTGTGTGTCCTGTGCGCGCAGTTATCGTGCGCGGGCGAGCAAAATTATTGCCGCCCGCACGGCTCCATGCAGCTTCCTCCAGCAGGGTGTTACTTCGCTTAGACCAGCCATGAAGGGCGTGGCCGTACTCATGTACAGGTGAGGTGTGATGTTGTGTGAGGTGAAAATTGCTCAGCAAGTTCATGTGTAATACTGGCAGTACTTGGTCTGCACAGCCTGTATTGTATTGTGCCGGGCTCTCAGCTTGGCTGTCCTGTGCCACAATGTGCCATGACCGGTTGACTTGCAACGCCGCACATGACGACGGTGACGCTGGTAGTACCAGAGTTCTCATACATGGCACCGCCACTGCTTCCTTTGCCCCTAACGCTGCCGCGTTTTCAAGCGCAGGGGCCTAATGCACAGTGCCAGGAATACATCACATATTCCACATACTTTTGGGCTATTTTCGGGCCGGGTCGGCGCCTGAGCGCAACACCGCCCACCAAGGGCGAACACTGGCTCTTCACTGAGGTCAGTCGCCACCGTTTTGTGCTGCTTGCTGTGTAGTAAGGTGTTCGTGGTTGTTGCTTAGCAGCAAGCACACGCGCGCATCTATCCTTGTGCACATTCCAACCAGACGTGGTTCAAACCAGCTCATGCTTTTGGCACATACTTGGTATATACTGCTATCATTATACTTCAGAAATACTTCGCAGTACATCATGCTGCAAGCAAAATATGTTTTGTACGTGTTCATCTGTATGTGTTGCAGATATTGTGCTACGTGTAGCGTACACATGGACACATGTACATGGTGCGTAAACGTTCTTCAGGTGTACCTGCCGGTTGTGGCAGCAGTGGAGATTTCTGATGCTGGTGTGTGGGTCCTTGTGGTGCTGCACTCAGTCTGGGACCTACTGACATACTACTACTAGTACATGTACAATTCAAGTACTGCTAGTATATACTTCTAGTGTACTTCGATGTACTACAGCAGTATACTACGTAGTATTATACTGCTGGATACTTCCGAAGTACATCGAAGTACGCTGTATCTGTACACGGGTACTTGGTCGTGTGCCATAGATATACTTCAACAACTACTTCAAGTATCCAGTACAGTTCTTGAGAGTGTGCCTATAGTGCCAGGCACGTGCCATCGCCACGAGCTAGCATGCTTGCCGTGGGCTTTCAAACAGTAACACGCCCATATATATATATATATAGTGCAAATAAATACCTGTAATAAACACCGGTACATCTACAGCATGTGGTATGCAGGTGTTTATTCTGTGCACCTGCTTGCTGTGCCAGCAGCATGGATGTACCTCCGAAGTACTTGAAGTATGCATCTGACGCTTGTGTCGCTGTGCCTGTGCCGCGCTGTTTCGCCGCACAGGGGAGCAAGCGGCTGGCGAGCATACATTGTCGCCGCCGCTGGTGCACGACCCACAGCGCGCAGGGCCCCGCGCCTCAGCTGCTGCCACAAACACCGAAGACCACAGCCACTGATTTGCATCCACATGACCACGCAGCGACCGCACACACGCCGCACAGGGCACAGACCTGCCCAGGTGCACTGTCTGTGAAATGCGTAGTGCCCCCACACGCATGCGCTGCCCCTGCTGCACGCTGCACTGCCGCAGCCGCTGCAGATGCGACCACCCGTAATGACAATGCGCGCATGCCAGCAACTCAGAGTGATGCCATGCCGCCCCGGCTGCACACTGCACCCCCGCTGCAGGCTGAGCTGCCGCAGCTGCTGCAGATTTGACTACCCGTAATGACAACGCGTTCATGCCCGCAATTCATAGCGGTGTCCTGTTTGCAAGGGTGTTGGTGCGCGCTCCCTGTTGCACTGCTGCCTTGCCCGCCTGCCCTTGACTGCTGCGCTGCCCTGCTCTCTGCCCAAAAGCCTGGGTAGCTCACACCCAGTAGTGCAACATGGTTACAGTGTGTATGCGCATGCGGGCGCACTGGCACCCATTTGCGCTGGCGCGCCCACTGGCATGGCATGCACCTTGACGTACAGTATGGTGACACTGGGAAATGCATGCGTATTCACAGCGTTGCTGCACCACGTTGCTATAGCACTAAGTGTCAGTTGAAGCTGGCAGGCGCTGTGGAACTTGTGATGTCTAAGTTGCCACTTGTCGAACCAGCGACTCAACCATCAGCCGTTGCGCAGTGCTCTGACTGCGGAGCACCACAGCCCGCGTTGGCATGTGTCGTTGAAGCAGGTAGTTTTTATGAAACTCCGCTTAGGTGCATAAACTACGTTTAGTACGTCACGGTGTTTGGTATGTCACGGTGCGTCATGGACTGTGTTAAGATCGCAATTTTGTATGTACTGCCAGCATGCTAGGCCAGTGCGCGCCTGTGCGCTAATGTCCCCCTACGAGCTCGTTTCTCTGCTTTGTCAGGTTGGTACCAGGGCAAACCTGCGCTGTGTGCAGGGGGGCAACTGTGCAATGGCGCCTTAAAGTCGCTTGAGTGCACCCCTTCTGTAATGATCGTGTTCAGACCAGCACTGACTCTGAACTTCATCAAAAATGACGGAAGATAGCTTGGAAACCAAGCATGCTGCCATGATCAAAGCATGGTGCCCTCCCCTATCATGCACTTGCAGTATCCGGCAACCATGGTAGTGGCGAGAAGTGCAAAAGAGCGGTTACTGAGCAACTCGTACTAACATAGTCACACTGTCACAGAGCCACAGCCACTTGTGACAAAGTGCACAGTAGCATGTCTGCACGCAACATTCACAGGGCACACCACGCCACTAGGAACGATACACTCCTTGTGAACGCCATTTTGGCACTGAGGGCGACAGAGAGTGAACAAACCACGCCTGAAGGGCTCGTTTGACACAGCCCTTATTGACCGTGTAGTCCTAGGAATCGTGCTCATGCTGCTATCGGGCACATGCGTAGTGCATCCAACAGCGGCTATCTAGCTCAGCAGCACCGGGGCAGCCGCAGTAACAGGGTGGAAACAGCAAAGGAGCGCGGCACATGATGGTATGCAATGAGTGTCATGGTTTGCAGTTAGCAAGTGCCTCCCGGCTAGGCACCTGCCGCTACCACCACCGCCACCACAGCTGCTGCCGCCGCGGCAGCATGCATGCATGCGCACACACACGATATGCCGTGTGCGCATCCCCACGCCAGCACACAATCTGTGCGCCAGCCCCCCCCCCACCCCTCCTTTTCCCCCTGTCCTTGCTGCTGCCTAGCGAATAAGAGCCGTGCCTCCAGGGGGGGCATGCTCAGCAGCACGCATATACGCAAAGTAGAGCACGCTCACGACCAGCTGACGCCATTGGCCCCGCTCATGGACCCCAGTATGTCGTCAATGCCGTCCGTATCATGCCCCGCCTGCTGCTGAGCACCCGCGCCCGGCTGCTCAGCAGAATCATGCGCGCCCCCCTGCGCCTTACCCGCTCCGACGCTGCCAAAGCCAAGTGGCGCGGGCCCTGGCCCCGGTGCGGCAGCAGCCCCCGCGTCACCAGCCGAGGAAGCGTTCGCGGCCGGAGTGAACAGCTGCCCCATGTTGAACCCGAGCCCGCCCAGCGCCGCGAGCCCGCCGCTGATCGCCGACAGCCGCGCCTCGTCGCTGGCGGCCGGCTGCCCCAGCCCCATGCCAAAACCGGTGAGCTCGTTCCACTGGCCCGGGGCGGCGTCACCGTACGGGGCGCCGCCGCCGTACGGTGACGCCGCCCCTGCAGCCGAAGTTTGCACGCCGGGAAGTGAAGGCGGCGCGCCCATCCCCGGCGCCGCGGGCACGCCTAGCAGCCCAAAGAGGTCAACGGTCTGCCCCGTCACGGCCGCGGGCAGCGCGCCGGGCGCCACGGGGGGGGCACCGGGCGGGTGCAGCCCCAGCTGTGCCAGCACCGCGGCGACGGCCGGGTTGGGCGGCAGCTGCCCGCCAAAAGGGCGCGGCGGCGGCGCCTGCTGTGTTGCGGCC
>JAULBY010045718.1:0-12647 GCA_032358315.1 Ophiocytium majus
CCGCCGCTGCAGCACCAGCGCCGCCCACCGCTGGTGCCGCACCCGCCGCCACTGCTCCCGCCGCCGCAGCCGCTGCCTGTACACTATGCAACACTGCAGCAGCCTGGGGGTGTGGTCAGGGATTTTGTGTCGCCGTGATGCAGCAGCAACAGGGATTTTGTGTCGCCGTGATGCAGCAGCAACATATGTGACCTCCCCTTACTTGTACTCTGCCGCTAGCTGCCGCTACCGCTGCCAGCACCGTCGCATCCGTCGGGCCAGGTTGCGCTCACAGCCGCTCCGGAACCCACCACTACAATCGCCAGCCGCACCAGCCTCGAGTTGTAGCGCCGTCCTACCACTCGAGCCCCTGAGTGTTCAGTCCTCCTCATTCAGTCCCAGGTCTCTCTTGAGGCCCTGCATGGCTCGTCGCATGGACTGGCCCAAGTTCCTGAACCACCGCAGCCCTCCTCCCATGCCCCTCACCGCCCCCCACCACGACGGCATGGCTTCGCTGTGCTGTCGTGGAGCACCCACCGCCAGGCAGCAGGACTATTCGCGGAGACTTGCATGCGAACGTTCCGGAACCGTTTCAGGGGGCGGCATAAACAGGCAGCACCTGCACACACACCTAAGGCAGCGCTGCTGAGTGACAGCAGGATGGCAGCTGAGGTAGCAGCAGGCGGCGCCCAGGCTCAGCAGCAGCTGCAGCATGGGCAGTCTCGGCAGCAGCCGCAGCAGCTGCCAGAGCTGTCCCCCAAGGACCTGTACAACTCCCAGATCTGCGGGGGGCGGGACAGAATGCTGCTCGATGTCAGGGCATTTGAGGCCTACGAGGGGGGGCACCTGCCTGGGGCCGTGTCAATGCCACCGCCGCCATTATCAACGCCGCCTTCTGTACCGCATGCGGGTGGTGACGGCGAACCAGAGCCCGCCACTACTTTCGTCCAGTACCTGGAGCAGAGGCTGGCCGCAGAGCTCGAGGGAGAGAGGGCTCTATCGGTGCGTCCGATGGTGGAGAGACTTCAAGTGGCATATGGTGTGGTAACACAGGAAACACATCCCAAGTAGTGTTGTTGAGTAGGACTTATGCTTGTGGACGTGCAAGAGCCCAGGTCGTGACCTCGATCATGCAAGCCAGGATGAACCAATGGCCGTGCCGGCCCCGTATGAACTTGATCCGAGTGAGTCGCAGCTTGGCACAATCAACAACAGGAACCGCAAGCAGGCAGGCATGAGCTCTACACTGTAGTAGCTAGCACTGACTACTAGATACTGCCGACCAACTGCAGCAACGCTGACACGCTTACTGCACCCCCGCCCCTTCCCACGCTACCCCAGCCCTCGGATGCCAGCATGCTTCGAGGGGGCAAACTGCGCATGCAGGGTGCCATCTTACTCTGCGACAGCAACGCTGCCCACCAGCGCTGGCGTGACGCTCTTGCACGCCTACTAGCAGAAGACGGTGTGAGGTTCCTGTCCTACACCAGCTGGGAGCCCTTCTGCCAACGATACCCATTTTTGGCTGACGAAAGCAAACTCAACGCTCGCGAGCAGCTCCAAGGGCCGGCGTTTTTCCCCAGCGAAATAATCACCCCCACTGGCAAGGAGGGGGGGCTGTACCTGAGCGGCTTCAACCCAGCGATGCAGGACGCAGTGCTCAGCGCTCTGTGCGTGAGGAGGGTCGTGGATGCTTCGTGGGTGGCGGAGTGCCACGAACGAGTGGCGGCGAGTGGCGTTCAGTACATGACCATTCACATTCAGGTGAGCGGAGGCGGGGGGCCCCGACATGTGTACATTGTCAACATGTTACCTATGTAGATACTTGCAAGTCAAGTATGTATAAAAATCAAGTGTAAAGTAATGAGGTGCATGTTTAGATTGGGTACACATCTAATGTGTGCTTTGTGCTTGTAAGCATGGGACACAGCAGCGGATGCTGCTACTCGTGTGCTGATGGTTGTGTTCACATTCGCTGCACAGCTTGCAGGGTACCGGTAGCTGCAACCTTGGTACACACATTAGAATTTTCTGCCGCAGGTTGAATGCTCCCCTTCCACAAGTGCTAGACTATTGTGTCAACTTGTGCACTGAAGGTGTTGGCTGCTCACGCAGTTACCTTGGATCTACTTGCAACACTTCAGGAACTAGAACCAGTAGCCTGTACATGTGTGTTTGTCTGAGGGGCACAGCGTGACTGCATAAACGCAACCACAAGCCTTTTCTGCCAATGCCGAACCAACCAAGACTACTTCTAGTTCCTAATATACACACACCTTGCAGTATTTGCTTGTATGCAAGTAGAACATGTATACTTGAAGTTTTATACTTGAAGTACACGTAACTGTGAAATACATCGTTCAGAAGTACACTGTACCGGTACTTCAGAAGGACATGTATTGACATACTTCACGTACTAATGCTGACATATACTTGTAAAGTATAATATACCGTCTCCATGTATGCATGTCCTTACTGTGCAGGACCATGATGACTGCGACATCGGCGCCCACTTCCCCGCCGCCACCAAGTTCATACTAGAGGGCCTGAAGAAGGGCGAGAGTGTGCTGGTGCACTGCCTTGCGGGAGCCAGTCGCTCGGCCAGCATTGTGGTGGCCACCCTCATGCTGTGGCACAAGTGGACACTGGAGAGGGCATATGACTATGTGTACGCGTGCAGGTGGGTGTGGTGCCCCGCGCTGAGGGTTGCAACAGAGAGTCACGTTCATGTGCTTCTGGTGTTCAGGCAGGTACTTTTACTGACCTCCGCTTGGGGCGCGGAAAGCCCTGTGCACACTGTGTGCGGCTGAAGCAGCGCGTCTAGCAGGTACACCTCATACCGTAGCGGTCTACACGGTTATTACCGGTACTGCATGGCACCGGAACACCCATCCCGCCACCTATACAAGAACCACCTTTAGGGCTGTCCAACGCTGGCCACCAATACACACTAAATCGCCCGTCCAAAAGCAACATGTACCTTGTACTTCAGAAGCATGCCACAGTAGTGCTACTGTAGTATACTTTGAAGTACATTGGTACTGTGTGGCATGTATGGCTGGTCCACATGTCACTATGTCGCAACTTCAAGTCGCAACTTCAAGTTGTATCCATAGCAAACATAAGCCGCCGCATTAGCTGCTGCCCGTGTGAGGTACATGGAAGATATGCAGTATCTGCACACTTTTCTGAACAGGTTATGGCTGGCGAGCTAGTCAGTTTCTGGTTTTCTTGGGCCACTGTGCGGTGTCATGCAACCACCCTTCATTGATTGGGCTTGCAAAGTCTGCGGCTGCCAGCAGTCACAATGGTATTGTCAGTGATTGGTGTAGTGTCACCATGCTCGAAAGTTGCTGCCACTGGTGCAGCTGGTGCTGACTGTGGGCACCCAGGGTGCGCACCGGCCACACAGGTTGGCTGGTGGGCAACACCTAACAGGGGTACTTGCCCTGCCGCAGTCTGTAAATACCTGTTAAAATACTTTAAGTATTTTCTTGGCACACCGCGCGCATGCTGCGTGCATGACCAGTACCCAGACTAGGAACACGGAGTGCTTCGGCACATGTGCATCTATTGATACCACCGCAATACCAGAAACCCTTGGAAATGCACTTCCGAACACGCTGTGTATCACAACAGCGCTTTGCCCACCGCTGCCATTCCGCCCTTTCCCCACTGCACCGTCTCTTCTTCAGGAATCAGGTGCACATCAACAATGGCTTTCGGCGCCAGCTTGCAGCATGGGAGGCAGCAGTGGTGTGCAAGGCACGTGACTGGACTGACGAGCAGCTGGACAGTCTGCCCCTGCAGATAGACTGGGATAAACAGGATGCGGAGGCACGGAGGGGTGGGTTCATTCGGAAGTTCGGAGCCAGAAGTGGCTGTGCGCAGATGTAGTTGTGCGGGCTTGGGACAAGGGGAGGGCAATGTTGGGGGCCTGCGCAGGGTTGGCCTCTGCTGAATTGTACTTCAAGTATGTATGTTTCGACTTCAACAGTGTACACGCGTAGGCCAGGTGGCCGCCACCCAGTAGTGCACTCCTTTGAGGACTTGGCACTTTTTGCGGCGTGAGCAATAGTGACTTGGTCACAGGTGACTCTGCCCAGGGTTGTCATGCTGGGAGGGCAACCAACAGCCTTGTGTTACAAGCTGTGTGCACGCCGTGCACTTTCGTTAAACTCTGCTTAGGGCGCGGAACGCCCTGTGCACGTGGTGTGCGTGTGTGACCAGAACAAGCATGATCACGCCATGTACACAGTTCCCAAGAGTTCCCAAGTGTGTGCGAGACGCTTTTGTGTTGCCGACATGTGCCGTGCTGCTGCACACGATGGCACATGACACGGCCAGTGTTGCAGCTGCAGTGAAAGCACACCACAATACCAGCATGAGGCAGTCACCGCCACGGTGGGTGTGACAAGCTGGGCGGTTGTATGCCACGCTGTGCTGGAAGTTCGGCAATTCTACACCATTATGTTTACCGCATTGGTTACTGGTCCCGCCGTGTCTGCTCACCCGGCTGCTCGGCTGCTCACAACACCTGTGGGCTGGTGTGGCACTGTCGCTGCTGCTACTTGGACATGTGTCACAGTGCCTTCATATGCAGCGTGGCAGTATACCGCGCCAAAATGCAGTGCGGCGTGGCTCACTGTGGCTGCAGCTCCCACCAACGCGCATGCAAGTACAGGCTTAGCCAACTCCGCAGCTGTGACTTGCGGAAGTGCAATCTGGATGCAGTGGTCGGTGACAAAGGCCCATGTGCGCGTCCCGCAAGGCCGCAGTTGCCAGTGTTACTGTGGGAACGCTCCTATGGGTACGCTCTAGGTGCGCACAGCCTGGTCTGTCCCTGGTGATGCATGCAGCACACAAAAGGCTGGTACATGCCTGCCTACACGTAATGGACAGTATGCAATTATGTGACAGAATACCTGCAGTCAGTCTCGGCGCTGGATGACGATGCGGCGCCCCCGTGCTCTGCACAATGAATCTTTTGGCGCGGGCGCGCTGTACCTTTGTTGCCACGTGCCCTGGGGGGTGGTTATTGTTTGTGCTGTCTTTAGTTAATTTAAACAGTTGTATGGACGCAGCAGAATGCCAACACACGCTGCGGCAGCTAGGGTACATGCCAATTTCAAAGTAGCATCAATGCGGGCAGCGCCATGGCACCTTAGCTGTGAGTGGGAGTGGCACTGCGAGGCCATGCGTAGCAGAAGGGTACTGATCCCGCGCAGCACCCGCCATTGCTGTAGCGGCTGCAACAGGGGAGGTTGTTGCCTCCGATGTGTTGCCGCACTGACCGACAACACAAGAAGCCTGGACCCCTAGCCATGTGCGCGTCGCACAGATTGTTGATGGCCCAGCGGACTGTGGGTGGCCCGTGATGAAAGCACGTCAACAGGCATGCAGCACTTAAGTTTTTGCAGGCAGCAGCATCACGCAGACAGCAGCAGGCGGTGTGCTTAAGCAATTCGGTGTCTCGTGCTGTCTTATTCATGTGTGTGTTGGGCGGGGCACTGTTTGCAAGGTACGTATGCACTTGAAGTATACATTTGGGCAGTCAGTTGGGTATGCAAAAGCTACCCCACCCCCATGGTCTGTTCCTGTGGCGCCTTGGCGACGTGTGCATGCCCCACCCTAGCATGGGCCACATGCCACTCACACACCCACAAGTGTCCTGAAGCGGAGCTCACTGCACAACAACATCTAGCCACTGCACTACGTGCGGAGGGGATGGGGCATTCTGTCCCTAGCTGGGGGGGGTGGCACAAGGCAGCCGGACGGCGCCAACTTCAGCTTGAAGTTGAAGTTGAAGTTGCACCGGGTCAATACTGTGCGCTTCACACATACAATTTTTGCTGCTGCCGCTTTTGCTGCCACTGTCGGCACTGCGTGTGGGCACTGCCGTGCGGCACAGGCGGTGGGCAGCAGCAGCCCCGCGGGTGTCTGAACATCGGGCATCCAACACACGCCCCTGCTGTGAGGTGGGCACTCCCGGCAGCGGTATATCCTACAGCGGGCCTGCCTGCCTGCCCACACAGACGCTCCACACGCCTCTCGTAGCCGGTTCCCGTTGTGGTCGCCCCCTGTTGTGGAATAGAGCTGTGTCCCCATAGGCGAAGCAGGCCCGTTGCCAGGGCACCTCACCCACGTGGCTGCAACACTGGCGCTGGCCCCAGCTGCCACCTGCCAGTTAGCAGGCCCACAGCCAGACCGCAGCACCACTGCTGCTGCTGCACCACCCCTCCCCTCTCAGCCCCTTCAGAAACGCGAACGTGCTCACCACCGCGCTGCACGCCCACTGCGCACACGGTTGCCCCTCTGCTGCTGAGCACAGCTCTGGGCCTTGTACTCAGCAGCACTTTTGCTCAGCAGCAGCACACGGGGGTGCTCAGCAGCTACGACCCCACTCCTGACCCCGCACGCCCCCTGTCCAGCGATGCAGCTCGTGTGCTGCGAAATGCTGCCATGCCGAGAGACCCGGGAACAGCATTTTTTCCCGGGCGCCAGGCACCACTGTTGCGCCTGTCGTCAGCTTCGGAGCCCTGGGAGTTCGGAGATGGTACGGAAAGAAGGGTGGTGTGCGGGTGGTTTGTTGGGCTGGCGTGTGGGAGTGAGTGTGAGAGTGTTGTTGCGGGTTGCTGCGGCGAGGCGTGCAAGTGGTGCGTGCATGCATGGAAGGGTAGCTGTGCACGTAGCAGGTGCGCCACAGTAATACACACATGTACTCTTGACAGTGCGTGCATGTGTGCATTTATGACTTGTTGTGCAGTGCTTGGCACACATGTTGCTTGCCTATAGCACACACCTGTACTTCAGTAGAATTATGTACTTCCAAGTATGCAGTATCCGCTGGGAAAAACGCCTTGCTGGCAGCAAGCTGTACAGCATGACCTAGACGGCTTGTGCAAGCCTAACTAGTGCACTAGCATGCGCTGTCACGGCCCAACATACCATGACTGGTGGCCGCTGCACACAGCACAGTGCATACCACACCGGCGGCGCAATAGTGGAAACAGATGCATGTGTGGGAGGTGCTCAGCGGTGTCCGTGGTCCCTGGCTGTCACACACAACTCCCCTCTGGGAGGTCAAGCCCTGACCTTGATGGCCGCTTGGGGCAGCCACCTTGTGGTTCTTGTGACCATGTTTGCAGATGGCTTGCATGTCTGCAAGGCTTTTATGTGCGGTACTATAATGTGCTTCTGAAGTATTACTTAAGAGAGTATGATGGGTATTTTTACCACAGTCAGTACCACTACAGTAACGCCCACAATGTGGAAGCCCTGCCCTGTGCACATCTTGTGCGCGATTGGCAAAAGTATGGTCAAGCATGCAGCGCTTCACACATGGTTATCATTTATGGTCGGCACTGGTTTATGCACACATGAAATCATGGATGTGCACATGAATGTATGCACACACAAGTGCTCACACTGCTCGTCATACAGTGCTGTGCACAGGGTGCACAGGCTGATCATTGTCCTCAATGGCGGAGAGCACAGCAAGGCCTTGTTCATGATTTCATTATTTCGTACATGAATCATGTACGCGCAACTGCTCACAGCACTCGTCATGGCTGTAGTGCGCACCAATTCCTCATCGTCAACGTCGGAGAGCACAGCAGAGCCCTGTACATGTACTCATGAACATGTGCATGATTCATGAACACACAAAACTGCACTTTTGCTCAGTGACGGTGCTCGTCATGGCAGTACTGCGCACCTGGTCGTCATCCTCAATGTCGGAGAGCAACTGTACTCAGGCCCTATTCGTGAATTCATGATTTTAAACATGAACACATGTACACACAAGTTCACTGCTCCCAATGCTCATGATGCACTACTGGTACTGCGCACCTGGCCGGCATCCTCAATGTCGGAGAGCACAGGAAGGCCGTGTTCATGAAATTCATGATTGTGCACATGAATACATGTACACACAAGTTAACTGCTTATGATGCACTACTGGTGCGCGCACCTGGTCATCATCCTCACATGTCGGAGAGCACAGTCAGGCCGTGTTCATGAATTCCATGATTGTGCACATGAATACATGTACACACAAATTAACTGCTCATGATGTACTACTGGTACGCGCACCTGGTCGTCATCCTCGATGTCGGAGAGCACAGTCAGTCCCTGTGACCACAAGGTGCGCCCAGTGGGTGACACTGCACTGCCCTGGTCTGAGCTGGGCGAGCCGGGGCGAGGCGACTCCGTGCCTGCAGCAGCTGCAATGCGCATGCCAGCAGAGCGCAGGGCAGGAACTGCAGTGAGCCAGACTGGGGGGTCTGAGGGCAGGTGCAGGTGTGGGGGCTGTGGCAGCAGCAGTATGTATGCACGCTGGGGCGGTGACAACTGTTCATGCTCCTCGTTGATGTAAGGTGGAAGCAGCCTCTACTTCTGAAGCGTACACACCAGTATAACGGGCTTTTGTAAGCACCATAAACTTCTGAAGTATGTCGCATGTACGAAGTATATGATACACGTGTAGTACCCACTCTGCAACCACCTGCTGGTTTGGCGCGTGTTGTGACTGGCAAACGCATTGCATGCGGTGCGAGGGATGTTGCCAGGCTGTGCACACACAGTTACTCACTTGCCACTTGTAGCAGGTCCACGGATGCAGCAGGGCTTCGGCAGTGCCTGGCAGCAGAGCGCACCAGCCAGGCAGTGTAAGGCCATGCCCTTGCTTATTACACAGGGTGGCATTTGTTGTTACACAGGGTGATTTACAGATGAACGCTATGTTGCTCAGTGGTGTTGCATGCTGGTGACTGTCATGCCGCCATGTAACCATTGTGCCAAGCCAGCACCTGCAGTTGAGACCGTGTCATCTCGCTCAAAGGCCGTGCACATGGTTTGCCTTATCCCGATTGCAACGTGCCACCCTAGGTGGTACCTTATGCTCATGCGCACCACCGGCGATGGTACGTAACCGCCACCAAGAGCCATACCAGGCTCTTGCAGCAGCAGCAGCAGTGCACCAAAGAACACACCAATCCAACTGCAACCTTAATGTTGATATCACTTCAACTGGCCCTCTCACTCTCCTGGCTGCATTCGCGCCTATCCTTCATGCGTACAAGCACGTTTCACTGCTGAGCACATCCCAACTGCCCAATTCTAAAGGCTACTCATACTTTGTGCCGGTGCGCATATGACCTCATCTGCTGTGTCTGAGAGCGAAAACAACTTCAACGCACATACTGCTGGGCTCAACCGCCGGAACGCTGCCCACCAAAGAAGACACTACTTCAACTGCAACTTCAACCAAAACTTCAACCACCACTTCAACTTCAACTCACAGATTGCTGGGCGGCACGCGGTGCGCGGGCTGGCTGCAGCGCTCCAGCTTGCTGAAGTGTCCCTTGCCAGCCAAGGGGTTCACCAGGCTCAGCCCCCCGCCGCCGCCACCACCACCACCGCCGCCACCGCCGCCGCCACTGTTGACCGAAGAGTCCTCCCTCCCCTCCTCCTCGTCTGCGCTGCCCAGCTGCGAGCTCACCAGCCCGTAGAGGCGCCGGAAGCTGTTGCGCCGGGAGCCGGTGGCGGGCGCTGCGCTGGTGTTGCGCTTGTGGTTGGCCGCCGAGGCTGCGGGCGTATGGGGTGAGTGGGTAGCGGTGGTGGAGCAAGTGGGCGGTGAGAGGTGGTGGTGGGCAGTGGTGGTAGGGTGGGGGGGGGAGTGTGGTAACTGGGGTGTGTGCAAGCTGGTGTGTTTGTGTGTGTGTGTGTGTGTGTGTGTGTGTGTGTGTGTTTGTATGCCTGTGTTTGTGTGTGAGAATGTGTGTGTGGCGGTCAGTGTGTGCACACACTTGAGAACGATTTCAACACACTTGCATGCTTGCATGCATGAAACAGAACCAGTACCTTTGGCACTAACACCTTACCAACACAGCCCAGCACAGCACAGCAGGGCTGCTGCAACTGGAGGTCACCGTCACTGGCAATGGCGGTGCCACCGGTGCCGCTACACTTGATGGCACCACGTGCAACATGCCAGTGGTCTCTGCAGCTGCAGCTACCCACAGCAGGGTTCCCACAGTACAGTACCAAACAATTGCCCAGAAAGTATAATATTACACTTGAGGTCTTACTTGTTGGAAGTTCAACTTCTACTTACACACGCCCTCATGTGTCTATGATCATGTCCTTCAGAAGTATTAAAATTTGTACTTGAATCTCACATGCTTTGAAGTATCTGCGTCCTACACAGGCGAGGTGTGTCCCCACCATCCCAGGTTGACGTTGAACCTGACACCTTGCACATACCTGCCTCCTGCAGCTGCGTAGGGCTGACGCCGCTGGAGCGCCGCGGCAGGTGCAGGGGCCGTCCCCCCTCACCATGCACCGCGTGGTGGCTGTGCTGCTGCTGAGCACCATCCTCCTGCTGAGCAGCTCCTCCCTGCGCACCCTCCAGCTCCGGGTCCACTATGCCAGGCATGCTTGAGGTACGTGCTAGTCCACCCTCCTGAAGGGGCGGTTGAGGAGAGGCAAGGGGGCAAATAACAGCGGCGGCGGCGGCAGCGGCGGCGGCAGCATTTGCAGCCAGCGGCAGCAGCAACAGCAGCGGAGGCAGCGTGTGAGTGGTTGGCAATGGAAATTTAAGGGGCAGCATGTGGGCGGTGACATGGTGCCGCCGTGAGCGTGCGGGTGTGCTTGCACAGCTGCTGCCACTGCTGCTGTGAGTGGCTGTGCTGCCAGAAAAGCATTGCTGCTTGCGCCGCTCCTTTTTGGTGCCCAGACGCAGCTTTTGTTAGGCCTGGCAAGGAGCGCAAGCCACTGCAGTCAATCCATATGACCACTCATAACACCAGTGAGTTACCGTACTTAAAGCATGTTCTCAAGAGCGAATGCATCTGTTACCAGCAGGGGTCGCTCCACAGGCATAGCTCTACGACACCTAGCCTGGCATCACCTGTGGACAACAGCACTGCCCTACCGCACCTCAAGTCAGTGCTTTCCTGCTGTCATGCTGCTTGCGCCTGTGCCCCAGCAGCCATTCAAGCTCCTGCTGACACACATGAGCCCTATTGAAAAAAACAATACCGGTAGTGTTTGGCTAACATGCACCCTGCGCAGCTCTAGTACGTTGCAGAACACTTCATGGAGTGCGCTCAGCAGTAGCAGGGAGGCGCTGCTTCATGCGAACAGGCACACCGCTCACGTTCATCGCCTTACTACTATCATTGCTTCATCACATCTTATAAATGGTAAATAATATGTACACGTACTGACAATAAACTAGTAATACCAGTGTTACTCACATCTATCGCATTGCTGGTGCTGGCCCATCTGAAGGGCAGGTGCTTCCTCCAGCTGTCCTTCTTCTTCATGCCCGCCAAGCGCTCCGCCACTGCCTCCGGAGACATGTCTGCCGATCCCGCAGCCGAGCGCTGGTCCAGAGAAGGCGACCTGTCTCACCCACATGTTACAGCCATGCACAGCGCGTAAGTGATACAATATTAAATATAATATAATAATAAGTATACATATCATATACTTCGAGTATATGATATGTTCATAATATATACCACGGTACAATCATAAAACATGGTTTACTGGGCCTCAGTTGAGTGCGGTGGATGGTCCGGTGGGGAGGGGGGTTCAGAGGGTTGTGCATGTACCACATGATTGTTGTAGAAATGAGGGGTATAGTGGCCTGTGTGATGTTTGCAATACAGCGGGGCACTGTGCTTGGTGTGGCAGGGGTGACACTACCCACACACTGAACTACCAGATGCGCACGAGGGATGCTTTATATTTTTAGAAGTGGGTGTGTTAACATCGTGCGCAGGTCAAGTGATTCTGATGGCGGCTATACAAGCAACAGCATGAGAGCTACATGTGCCTGGCCCAGTGCACGTAATGGCATCCTGAGCGGCTTCACGTTCTGGTTGTTATGCCCATCGACAGTGCCAGCGACGGCACAAGCGGCAAGCACCCTGAGCAATCAAGCCACACCATAGCACCACGGGGGACGCACACCACGCACAGCTCGCCATCCCCTGCACCGCTTGACATACACATTGTGCTCAGTACCTGCAGGAGCTTCCGCACCTATGCGGCCACAGCAGCACCAGCAAGCCAGGCAGCGTAGAGCACATATACTGCCACAGCATTGACTGCGCATGCCGTGTGCTACTGTCACGGTGATCGTAGCTTGCAAGCACACACCAAAGAAACACCGTGGGCAGGACACCCGTGCTGCCTGCGGCATGCAGCCTACCGGTGTTGACACGCCAGACCTGCTGGCTAGATGGCCTTATTCACGTCGCCACCCTGACTGTCTACTGTAAATCAAAAACCGCTGCAGTGTGGTGCATTCAACCCGGTGCCGCATAAGACACCATACACACACCGCTGTAGGGGCCGGCTGCACTGCGAGACCCCACGGGGGTGCTTGAAGCCCCACCAGCCACCGTTGCTACCACTGCCCCCCCCTTTTCCAGTCGCTGAATACATGACATGAGCGGCACACGTGCAGCTACGAATACACGTGTGGCCCGGCTGCATGCGTGAGCGCACTACCACTGCTGAGCAGTGCTCCTGCTCAGCACAGACATCGCTGCTGTGCTGCTGAGCACCGCCTCACCTGCCCGCCCCCCTGTCCCGCCGCAGCTTCCGCATGGCCTGGTGCCACTTCTCCTTGTCCTGCTGCCCCCCGCCCCCCC